>JAOXYJ010185049.1:0-10529 GCA_028566555.1 Lithophaga nigra
AACTTTCTACTGGAATTATTTGGAACATTCAGTTGGACAGTTTGTGGAACAATAATTGAACTAAGGCCAGTGATTTCGTATATTATATATAACTGTTTGTTTGTTTTCTTAGATAATAAAGAATAGAAAATTAAATATTGCTGGTTGCATCTTTGTTATAGTTTTAATACGTAACACAGACCAAACAATTTCATGATATGTTTTATTGTGTTGTGGAATTTCTGCTTTCAGTCATTTGGTTTTCTTTCATTCTTTTCCTTCTTTCTTCTTCCGTTAGTATTTTGAATTTGTTGCAATAAAGGGAGAAGAAAGTTTTACCATTTTGATAAAGCATGAGTTTTATTAAAATCGTAAAATTTTCTTCGCCCATTATTTTTCTACATTATCTCAGGATATTAAGCTTGATAGTTGATACAGACAGAGTGATATCCTTTGAGTTCTGGAAATCCACTGACTATAAAGAATTTGCTGATAAACGTTTCTGAATAGCTTGATTCATCTTTCTCTTGCGTTTAGAGATCTACGTATCACACGACACGCTGTTATAAAACTTTTTATAAGCATTTTGAATTTTTTGGATTGGCATGTCTTCTCTACAATTTGCGTTAAAATATACCTACACAAAATATTTGTACTAATTTAATCTCTTCGTAGAACGTTTCTTAAATTTTGTGAAGGTCTCAAACTAGCTTATAAAATTCTAAATTGACAAGCGGTTATGTAAAACGTTACGGTACTATCCTTTCATTTATTTAATATTGATTTGATCAACGTGTAGTCTGAACATGACGATTCTTGTTCCTTTTAAACCATATACAAGTTCTGTGATGTTTTTTCTATATACACAATTGCAGACATTATGGGCGTTTACGTGAAAGACAATCTTATTCCAATGCAAATGGTAAAAATAACAGGAAGCAACTGACAATGAAT
The DNA here is from genome assembly GCA_028566555.1 of Lithophaga nigra. Lineage (NCBI taxonomy): Eukaryota > Metazoa > Mollusca > Bivalvia > Mytilida > Mytilidae > Lithophaga > Lithophaga nigra. Next base: position 934 of record JAOXYJ010185049.1, read on the forward strand.
TCAAAGAATTGATGTGAAATATCTTCTGTGCAATTTCAAATGACGCACACAAACTTTGAACCCTGGCTATGGGGACACTTTCCTGGAAAGGAAATTGATTCTGACTTATAATTGGCAGGTCTTTTAAATGTATTCAAATGTAATGATACAGTTACAAAAACAATTACATGTACATTAAAGGGAAAGTGGCCAATGGCAATCAAATACATTAGAAAGCGAAATGAACTGCCAACGTCGTCAGAAATAATACAGGATTACAGAAATGGGATTCAGTTAAAATTCAACTGCATTCTCGTAACAAAAATATTACAATTAACTGCATAAAAGACAAGGACTATAAAGGTGGACATTTCGCATACACAGTTTATTTAAAAAAAGGCAGTTTAATTCAATATCAAAGAAATAACATGTAGTTTGGAAAACATTTATCAACATTTTCTGTCAAACATTAAACATTTTAGTGTATTTGATACTATTCAATCTTTAATATAGTTTATGTTAGATATGATATTCAATTTTACGTCAAAAGAGTGACATAATATTTTAGGTATTAAAGGCACACATGACAGTCCTACATATATAGAAATATCAATATTCAATGAAGAAATTCTAGATAACAGAAGATCTATCAACCAGTTCATTGGTATAAATACTAAGGATGAGGAAGCTCATCTACCTTCCTTGTACTGCATATCAAAATTACACAGTGTTGTTATAACCAATGTTCTATAGCATATTTTCAGGTGGTCTACAAAACTGCTGCATGAGTTTTTGTCGTCTATGCTGTCTGCAAGGGACTTAAAAAATGCACCGTTAGCAACGCTCAACCTAACAACTTTACTGTACGGGTACTGCTGCAGCAAATACGTCGCATTCCAAATAGAGAAAAGTTCATGTCTCTAATTCTCTATTATTCTAATACTATTTTGAAGCTGAATGTATCAAATGCTTTCTTAATAATAATAAAAGAACAGGTAAGATGTTTTCAATTCACTCTACAGCATACAGATGTGTTGTCTCTCAACAATCACAAGTTCAGTGTCTCCTATGCATTCAAAGTAAACTCGAGATAATGAACTCAACAGTTCAGAATAAATCGGTTTTGTACGTATACTGATTTCCCGTTGTTAACGTGTCATTTTAGTAGCAATATCCGCCACATGGAGTCATATGATGTGATATTCTGTAGGGTTTTTTTTTGTTTTCTAGGCACCCAGAATGTCTTGATAGATGGCTAATCTTGACTAATTAACTACTCAATCAAGGTTATCAAAAGCTTAAACGAGAATTATTGCTTTGAACACAAACTGTTTGATCCAGACATCACTTCGGATGTTTTTAGGTATCAAGAAATTCTTGATAGATGGCCGGTCTTGTCTAATAAACTACTGAATGAAAGTTACGAAAAACTTAAAATAGAATCACTGCTTTAAACACAAATTGTCTGATCACGACATCACTAAGGATATTTTATAGTCACCATCATAAGTTAATTAATCATTATAGAGTGTCCGTATCACAGGCGATTACAAACATGTACCCTGATTTCTTAACTTCGGTAATCCTCTAATCCTACGTACAGTTCCTATTTTGTGTTATACTGTGTATCTCTTTATGTAGGAATGACAAAACATTTTATTTCATCCTCTTCATTTTTTAATATGTAATGTAATGTGATTTAAAGTAGGTACATTAAAATAATACAAGATGTCGGATTATCCAGCTGTTTGAAAACGCAATTAGTATAAATTTTATCAATGACTTATTTGTATGAAATATTTATGGTTTACAAATGAAAATTACTTGAAAACATCAAATGAAAGATTTGAAAATGTGTTCCTCTAAAAGTTATTACTAGCGCGTACAAGTATATAGCCAATAACGAGGCCATTTGAGAGGATTTCAAATTGTAGAAGTTGCACTTACAACATTTAGTTTTTTACGTTACGGCGTAAACAAATTAATGTTCATAAGTACCCCTTTCAATTTCGTCAACTTCCCAAAATTTTGACTTCTCTTAAGATTATTCAATAAAAATTGAAATTATCCTAATATCCATTTTTACTGATTTTTTAAAATTAATTTTCATCTAAATCACTTATTGTTCATTATTATTTTTACTGGAAGCCATATTGGGATAGCACGTTTAAACAATTTTGAAGTTTATTATATATTTTTAATCTTGTCCTATGTCTATCGTAAGAAAGATGAACAGTTTTTTTCAACATTACGAGGGTAAGTTACATTTCATGTTAAAAATGGACTTTTGCAATTGACATTTACTTAAAACAACATAAACAATTCTCATCTTACGAATACTTAAAGAGGCTTTGAGAGAATTCGATTACTTTCTGACTTACAATGGAACAATACACGCCTCCCTGGTGTATTGAGATATTGCTGGCATGTCGCAATTTTTGCTACAATGTTATGATAAACAAGAGAAACATTATTCACCTAATTGTAAGTAAAGTTGTTGCAGAATGTTTCCCAGAAGTACAATTTTTGTCAAATCAATTCTTTGTGGATATGTTTTGTGGGTAATTTCATGAGAAAAGATACAATACCACTTTAAAGAAAGTATTTTGTAAATGTTAATGGAATAAAAATACATGATTTTCTTCAACAATTAAATTCATCATGACAGGTTTCATGTACTTTTCTGTGTAAGAATCATGCAATTAAGCCGATCTATTATTCAAATTAGCAAAAGTATAGTTAACAATAAAATATATTTAATTCGGACTGTACTTATATGAAATAAAGAAGAAATTAACTTACACTCATTTCTATTTTATTTATTTAATTATTTATTATTTTATTTTATCTTATTTGACGTATGACATTTGCTTTAGCGAAGGACTCGAAAAAGAATAAGAAACGAAAATTTTTCTCTCGCTTTAGTAGATAAACCTAAAATACACGATACTGTAAACACAGAGTCTTCACCATATAGCTGAAAAACTGGTAAAGTGGCCTTAAGAAACTATCAGCAAATCAATCAGAATAAACAGTATATGCTGATAGATTTCTTGTTTTGTGGTATTCCTGTAGTTCTATCTTTTAGTTTTTTTTCTTTTTTTCATTTTCCTTCTTTTTTCTATCTGTGTTTATTTTGTTTTGTTTGTTGATATTTTCTTGTTACATCCACAATGTAACATTTTATTTGCGCTTTAATTTGCAAAATCATCTTAATAAATTTATCATTATAATTGATAACGATGTAAGTAAAGTTCGAAGATATCAAAGGGGTAACGCATGAATCAGATCCTCTGAATGTTGAACATTCCTCTGTCTATTACAGATCTACGTATCCCAGACGACACGCTATTTAGAGCTTTTAACTAGCATCTGAATTTTCTGAATTATGTATGTTACTAAAGTAACATACAAAATTCGTTTCTTTCATAATTTAATCTCTTCAGTAAACCTTTTTAATTCTGTGGCCAACTCAAACACCGTTAAATAAACCAAAACTTAAAATCAACTGATAACAATTTCACTGCGTACGAAGTGCTTTTTTGGATTAGCCTTGAGGTACGCTCATGGCCAAATGTTTGGTAAGCCAAAAATATCAAAGCAACAAAACGGGTCCAAAGAAAATAGCTAAAATCTGGGTAAGGTCAACTTTTCCTGAGGGAGTTGAAGTCTTTCTTTTGTAACAAAATTACAAAATTTATAAGCTGTAAATTCTCGAACAACATGTATCTAATAAATCATGTCAGTTCCGAAGTACTGACTACTGACCGAATTATACCCTCGGGGGCTATCAGTCCACCAGCAGTGGTATCGACCCACTGGTAGTAATATAAAATCACAGATACCAATTTTACTGTAACTTTTTTTTTATCACATTTGTAGTCGATTTGTTTTGATGCCACATTTATGTATAATACCATATCTGGCATACCGTTATTTATATTAACTACAAAGTGCAAGAAGAGCAAAAATTAATATAAATTTGTTCCAAGTTAACTACTCAGAAAAGGCTAACTACGCGTTCTTGTACATGTTATGGATGAAAAAATTCGAAAAATTGCCACATAGATACAAAAAAGAATTGCGTTTTGAATTAATTAGATGTTCTTCGAATTATTTTTTATTTCCTTCAGCTGGAAAAAAATTTCCGAATAAGTGCAACAATTTAGATGTTTTATTTTATATAGGAACTCATTTTATTCAAAATTGAACTGCTTATTGAATTCTTTAAAAAGACGAATATAGCTGATATTATCGACAAGTAACAATGTTAGTCGAAGTCAAAGTGGTCACATGAACTTCAGGGCCTGATCTTTTGTGTAATGGAGTAGTTATTTATATGGAGGATACCTTAAATTAGGAGGCTTGGTAATGTAAAACTAGTTCAAATCCAATCAAAGAAATGCAAAAACACCATTCTTCGAATTTGACCAGCAGACCGCTATTTCTGTTTTCAACTACATCAGTACTGGTAGAACCCAAACATTTGGAAGATTATATAGAAAATCCAAACTGCTGAAATAAAAATGTAGCAAAAACTCCGAAAAGAATAGTCAAATCCAGCTAAGGATACCTACGAATAACAATGTTTTAATTTTTAAAAATATTTTCTACCCGGCATTTATAATTATTGGCCTTTTAAGAACATAGTTGTTCGCCACGGTTCATTGTCACGTAATTTTTACATTGTCCATGACTATCACCAATGTCCACTGAATGACAATCTTATATGACATCTGAATGTCTTTTTTCATCTGAAGTGAGATGTACGTGTCTCTCATATGAATTGACCAGTTACCACTTGTAAGACAGTATCTCTAAATTAACACTGACTTTATTGACTTTATAATGATTAGATCGCACATTCAGTGACACTAACAGGCATCCCGGAAATATAATTTTCACAGAATATAGATAAAGAAAAAGATCTGTTGTGTGTAGCTTTCATATCAAAAGTATCATAAGGATGGATGAAATTTCAGTGGCAATGGAGGTGATCTTAATATGAACAGGCAACATACAAAATTGCCTAGCGTTATTATCAAAAATATCATCATTCCATATTTTAATTAACAGAAATATCTGTTTTCTTACCAACTTTTTTTCTGAACCATTGAGGGGTCGAAAAAATACTTTTGCTTCTATTCTGACTGCTACAGTTGAAGTTGAAAAGACCTGTTCTAATTAAATAAAACAATTGTTATTATTTGAGAATATATGTAAATAGATTTGGAATAATATAGTAGGTATTATGGTTAAAGAGATATACTTGATGCAAACAAAGATAGTAGGAGTTGTTTTGTAGCCTTTAAACTGGAAAATTATAATAGTTGAAATATGAATATGTTACCACCATTTTTCTCTCTTCGGAAATAAAACGATTTTTTTTTCTCATCATGGAAGCGTTTGCTTATTTTTTAGGTTTAAAGCTAGAAGAATTTACAAACAAAATGTTCAAAATGCAAGAAAGTTGGACTTGATGGTTTTATTCCAAATTAATTATGTTATGAGCCAAAGCGTGAACAATAATAATATTTTACCAGAAGTCTTATACCTAAGATGCATTAATGGTATAAATGTTTGGTTAATTCCTGGTTTTTGTCATACTTAACTATATTAAAAATTAGTAAAACGTACCCTGAATCTGACAGTGTTGACCCCCCCCCCCCAAAAAAAAACAACAAAAAAACCCCAGAATATATGTTAAAGAGCTCATAATTATGCCACTTCTGTTCAAATCTGAGCCAAATCTGGCTTAACATATGTAGTTTGAGCCATTTTCAGATCTTTCTACTTTTAGTACAGTGACCATCTTGAAAGGGAACCATCCAAGGACAATTCAGGCCAAGCTTGGTTCCAGCTGGCCCAGTGGTTTCAGAGGAGAAGATTAAAATGTGAAAGTTTATAGATGAAGAGCTATCCATGCCATTAATTGTACAAATCCGCTCATTCTGTTATTTCATAAAAAATTTTTACAGTATTTTCTTCAAAATTTTCTGTTTTTAGTAACGGCGGCCATATTAGGTTTTGCGGTCAGGGAGCATTGGACCCAATTTTGAAAGGGGACCAATATAAGATCATTTTACATAGGCTTGTGACCTACCTTAAGACTTCAAGACATGCTGTTTAGGAGTGGTTATTTACTAGCTCGATAGAGCAAAAGGTCATGTGAGCTATAGCTACCACTAAGTATCCATCGTCTGTCGTCATCTTTAGCTTTTCACATTTTAATTAACTCCTTTTAAACCGTTTTGAACCCATGTTGGCAGGGTTCTCCATGTATGGCCACCTTTCTGAATTGTGTCTGGCAACCCTTGCCACTAGCCAAGATGGCTGCTGTTACTAAAAATAAAAAAAATGGTAAAAAATCAATTAAAAATCTTCTATGAAACTTTCTGGCCAGTTGGGATCGAACTTAAGTAGAATGTTCCTTGGCTGATCCACTGTCAAATTGTGTCTGGTGACCTTGACCTCCATTCAAGATGGCCGCCATCAGCGTACAAAGTTTATACATGGGACTCCGAGAAACATGTTTAAAAATTTCTCAGACCAATTGTCCGTTTAAAGCAAACATGGCATGTAAAGTCCCTTGTGGTCAACTTTCGAAATTGTGTCTGGTGACCTCGACATCCATCCAAGATGGCCACCATCAGCAGACATACTTTTAACATAGAATCCTGTGGTAAAAATGTTTTTAAACATATTCTCTGAAGCCAGTGAGCCAATTCAAAGCAATCATGGCATTGGTAATCCTCTAGTGATCAACTTTCAAAATTATGTCTTGTGACCACAGATTCCGTCCAAGCTTGCCGCACCAGGACATAGTTTTAACGTAGGACCCTGTGAGAAAATGTTTCAAAATCTCTGAACTAATGAGCCAATTTTAAGCAAATATGGCGTCAAGAGTCATTTGGTGGTCAACTTTGAAAATTGTGTCCGGTGACCTCGACCTCTATCCAAAACGCACGTAGTCAGCGGATATATTTTCAAAATTTCAAAATGGGAACATTGTTTTAAAATTTTCTCCACTGAAACCAGTTAGACAGTCAAAGCAAACATGGCATTGACGGTCCTTTGGTAATTAACTTTCAACATTTTGTTTAGTGATCCCGACATCAATCCAAGATGGTTGCCATCAGCGGACATACTTTTAAAATATGTCTATGGAAAACTTTTCCTCTGTAACCAGTAAGCCAATTTAAAGCAAACACTGCATGGATGGTCCTTGGTTTATCCCCTTTCAGAAATATGTCCGGTAACCCTGAATTCCATCATAGATGGCTGCCATCAGCGGACATAGTTTTAACATTGGACCATATGGAAAAATGTTAAAAATCTCTTTTGAAACGAGTAAGCATATTTAAAGAAAACATTGCATGGATCGTCCTTGAGTGTTGAATTTTCAAAATTGTGTCCGTTGAACCCCAGTCTCAATTCAAGATGGCTGCCATCAGCGGGTATAATTTTTTACATAGGACCTATAGGACCTTATGGGAAAAGTTTTAAAATATTCTTTGAAAACATTTGGAACAAACATGGTTTGGATGAACCTTGGATACTCTGTGTGGTGACCTTGACATCCATCCAAGATGGTTGTCGGTGGACAGTTTTGATATAGGACCCTATGGGGAAAACGTTTAAAAATCTTATCTTTAACCAGCAAGCCATTCTTTCAAGTGCTGTTGAAGGATGAAGCATGATGTCAAGTCATAGCATTTTTTACCGAAAAAATTTATGGTTGGTGAATATTACTTAAATAATATCTTTTCCTTGTGAACCTCCCTATTTTATATTTTATATTTATACCTCCGCTTTTAAGCAGGCGGTATATAGTGACGGCGGAATCCGTCCGTTCGTCCGTCCCCACATTTGTATCCGCAACTCCTAAACCGCTGGATGGAATTTCATGAAATTTTCACAGAATCTTAGTCTTATCATGTGCTTGAGCATCTCCTATTTTATATTTTGATCAGACTGATTTTTGGGGTTTCCCATGGCGTAATATGGACATAGCAATATATATCAAAAGGGCGCACAAATCTTGTATCTGTAACTCCTCCTAAACTTTCAGATGGAATTTCATGAAACTTTCACAGATTCTTAGTCTCATCATGTACTTGTGCACCTCTTATTTTATATTTTGATCAGATTGATTTTTTTTACTTTCCCATGGCATAATATGAACTTAGCAACATATATACCAATAGGGGGCACATATCTTGTATTCGCAACTGCTCCTAAACCGCTTGATGGAATTTCATGAAAATTTTACGAAATTTTAGTCTTAGCTGTACTTGTCCATCTCCTGTTTTATACTTCACCTGACAACACCCTTATAGGCAGAGTGGGGAGCGGGGGTATACTTAGTGAGCTTTGCTCGCGGTACTTCTATTTCATTTCTGTTTGAAGCTGAAATGAGCCCAAATTCTGAAAGAGGATCACCCAAGTATCATTCTAACAAAGTTTGGTCTCAACTGATCAAGTAGTTTCAGAGGAGAAGATTTTTAATTGATTTTTGCCACATTTTTCTATTTTTAGTTACGGTAGCCATCTTGGTTGGCGGTCGGGGTTGTCGGACATTTCTAAAAGGGGACCTCCCAGGGACCATTTCTGGCAAGTTTGGTTTAAACTGGCCAAGTAGTTTGAGAGTTGATTAAAATGTGAAAAGATAACGGACACCGGACGGTCAATGGTGGCAATAGCAGGCATGACCCTTTGGGTCTGATGAGCTCATAACAATTGATTGAGTTCTACACTGATGTAATCTCATTTTCTCTAGCAACAATGTAATTATGTAATGAAGATTGGTACATTATAAATAAATCCCAGTTACAAACTACATGTAACTGTTTTCGAACTAGCGGACTTTCGGACCAACGACTCTTATACTTTGTATCAAACAGTTTCGATATACCTATCCTTCGGACCAATGAATTTCTGACTCAGGCGGAAAACTAATTGAAAAAATTACCTTCCTTGTAGAATTTCTTCTGCGTTAATTGTTAACGATGCAGACGAAATCACAACCAAAGGTTGCCGGAGGAAAGTGTCCATGTATTATGATATTTCTTCATTTTTTCGAAGTAAGTTACATGTAGCCAGGAGGCCAGATCTTCAGTTCATGAACATGTGTACTTTGGTTTAAGCGAAATATCCATTTAAGGATAAAAAGTAAAACTTTTTGTCTCCGATGAACACTCTTCATCGTTAGGATTATATTAAAAAAAATTTTTTTTGACTTCAGTACGAATTGTTTGGAAATGATTATCGAAATAAATCGGTATTTTTGTTAAGATTTGTTAAAACACTATTTCATATAAATCTAAAATGGCGCTCTTAAACGTCACATAATTAAATTATATTCTTTACCATTTTCTTTGATGTTTTACTACCAAGGGAAGCAATCGCAACAATGTTAGATCTGTTTGATTTCTGTATCAGAACACGTGTAAATAATTTCCTCTTTAGTGAATTGTTACTTGTGGGACTGTCTGCTTTTTCATATAATCTTTTCTAATTTTATAAACTATAATATACTGTTAAGTGCAGAATTATAAGGATTATACAGATTAGCAATTTTGCTAGTAAGGAGAGTCTGTCGGCTTCCAATCGAACAC
>JAOXYJ010185159.1:0-10528 GCA_028566555.1 Lithophaga nigra
ACAAAAAAAAAAAAAAAAAAAAAAAAACGATTGTGAATCGATCAAGAATATAAATTTTCCTATTTTTTGTGTCTCTATATTTTTACGTAGACATGAGGAAAAATTTCAAATTATAATCTGGACTTTAGAAACTGGTACTTCTACTATTACTGCTACTACTAGTGATAATAAGTATAATAACAATAATAACTTTTAAGTTATCTTATTTTAAGATTTAATTTTGTGATACATCACATTTGCGAGCATCACAATGATTTTACAGAAACAATTCGGTATTCACAGCAGTTTTGAAGGAGGAAACAACTGTTCCCAAAACGTCTACCTTCAAGGGTTGAAAAAAATAATAATGTTTAGCTTTTTGGATATGTGACGTTCTTATTTATTTTCGCTTTATTTTATGCTTAATGGTTTTTGCTGCTTGTCATAATTACTAATTCGAAAAAAAATCATTTAAATTCTGCTTTTCGAAATTTGTTTATATTCTCGTATTTGTTGCAAACAGAATACGTAAATAATGTGACGAATACAATGTGCATCCTGAAAAGTGTCAACAATCAGATTCAGATGAACAACGTTTTCGATTCAGTCCAGTCGATTTCTCAATTAAAAGAACTGAGTGCCTACATAGATTTGGCGACCATTGCAAAATATAGATGAAAGTAGATATAATAGAATAATAATAAGGGTGAAAATGACAATAATAAACAAATTTAATGACATAGTTTGAAAAAGCCAATAGGGCAAAAATGATTTTTTTTTATTTATTTTTTTTATTTCCCAAATTTTTGTCTCCTCTTGATGGGTTCTATGCTCCTTAAGTTTTTTATTTCAAATTCTTCTTTAATGGCTTGATTCTGTAAACTAAAACTTGTCACTTTTGGTAAGTATATGGTATTGTTTCAATTTTGTATAGTATTTTTTTGGTTTCAATTTTGGATAATATTTTTTTTGTCTGATCCCACAAAGTGGGTTTGCTAGGCATATATATACAAATTTAATTTTGAAATGTTCATCTGCAAGGTGTATGATTGGTACAAAATACTTCACTATAATATACTTTTGATTAAACCGACTACATTCATGATGGATACAGTATTGAGTTCCATATAATGCTGTCGTAAATCAAAAACAGCTACATATATATTCTGTGAAATGAACACATCATATCATAAAAATATAATTTTGAGTAAAAATTATAAATATTTAATGACTAGATATATCGAATAATCCATTTGATAAACAATTTGAATATTCATAGGATCAGAATGCCTTCACCATCCATATTATGCATAGAAGTAAATTAAAAAAAAAGTTATGTATCAGGAATCACATATGCTACCGAATGAAATGTTTCCTGAATAAAAACCAAGACAGTTTTTTAATATATAGAAAATACTAAAAACATTTCGGGTATAACGTACATTCTGATTTCAGTTATAATTATTATATCTTGCAGTCCTAAACAAGAGTGCCAACCTGTGACATAGTTGTAACGTACATGGAAGCGTAGTATACCGAAATTCCAGACCCATAAATTCGTTTGGAATACACAACATCGAGAAATGAATAGGACGTGATCGCATGAACCCCACAAGGAGTGAGACTGGGTGCCTCGACAGGGTAAGCGTCTCCTGCTATGCATGCATCACCCATTATGCGAAAAACTTATGTCCAATAAATCAAAGTCATGACCACAGTTTGTTCATTGTGATTTCTAAGAAAGTAGGATAATTTTTGAAAATTTTGCGTTGGTGCGCTAACATTGCTGTAGACCTGGTACAATCATTAAAGAAGAAATTGACATATGTAAAAAAAAACATTTTATGTCAACTGAAGATACAAAAAGTTATAGTTGTCTTTTGGCTATATGCATCATGGTTTTTTGAAGAGCATTTTACATTAATGCATTTTTTGCAAATAATGGAAAAATCCACTTGAATAATGATTTATAAGATACATAGGCTATTTGTAACATTACGAAGAGATATCATATGTTCTTTAAAAGTTTTGTCTTAATGCATAAAAAACAAAATTATGATTGTCTTTTTAGAACTTAAAATTTAATAGTTTGTATTCATATATGACTAATGATAAATAGCAATTAAGAAAAAAAATCCAAAGGTGTAAGGTCTTTGTACTGGTTCAACATGCTGAGAAGATATTTTTAGTATTAGCGCACTCACGGAATAGATTAGTTATAACAAACAACAAAAACACGTAATGCTGGTTTTCCCTGGACCGGCCTCTTTATTTTTTTATTTTATTTTTTTTTCTTGCTCGTCTAAGTTTTGTACTTAAAGCAGAAGCATCAAATACCTAATTAGCAATAAGACTGAACCTAACCCCTCTGGAATTTGACGATTAATTATCCGCTTCTAATGATGTCTTGGCAACGGTACTCAACGGAGGTTTTCAGTTTTACCGATATATAAATAATGAAATTTAAGGGTTGAGAAAGGTTTGTTCTAGAATTACAAAATGTATTATTCCAGGTACAACATGACTTTCTTAAACATAATTATGTATCTCAAATGGAATTAACTTTATTCATTATTATGACTGCACCGTATAAAAATTAATCTGTACCTTGTTTTGGTAGGATTCTGTAGATCACCCGCCAAAATTGTTTCTTACTGTCACCGTAGGTGCTAAAAATTTTAGGTAATATAAACAAAAAAACAAACGTTTTCACAGTCAGTTTATGCGCATGGATTAATGTCTCCGCTTGAAGTTGCGTTTTGAAAATAGGTTCAAATATATGTATGTGCTTTCACTTTACAATAATATCTTTCTGAAGCCTCACGCATAAATTAATAAATACAATGGCAAGTGAAAAACTAAACGTTATAATGTGATTTGGCAGTAGTTTGTGTAAAACAGTAGGTTTTTTTCTTAACTTGTTATTAATAGAGATATAAAAATTAAAAAAGCAATGACGCTGACCGCACTGTAGAACAGGAATCATCTAATGTAAATGAGAAAAAAAATTAATATCTTACTAAGCATGGTGTAATCTAATGTAAATGAGAAAAAATTTAATATCTTACTAAGCATATTTTCCCTGGTGTAAACAAACATTAAATAATAATGCAACAATCGCCATTTATTGTCTATAAGGACAAAATAAACATGGTTCATTATCTGCTTGCGTAAGTTTTAAGCTCTTTAGCTTTATTAGCACAATTGTTTTTTTCTTCTTTTTTTTGAAGAAAAAAAAAACGGTATTTATCATTCTTTCTAATGACTGCAGCACTGCAGTGAAAGTAAGTAGATGTTCGAAGGGTTTAAGAGTGCTCATAATTCGCATGATTCGGACTTGTTCTGCTTATTGCAACAGAAGCGCCAAAACAGAGTCTGGATGTCAAATGCTATAAGAAATGTAGGGACACTTTTAAATAGGCGAAATGATATCGTTCTTCTCCAGTTCGAATCAGAGTTGTGTAGTCATGTTTTCTCCAAATGATATGCAGTAAAGTTCGAAGAGAACGGAAAACTTGGAACTATGTCACGCTGTCCATTCTGCAGGTCACCAAGGCAGGAGAAGGACTTTTAAGGGAATGATGAATAATTATTTCTTGCCCTTATTTGGCTTTGCTAATGTTACAGGGAATCGAGGAGCGGGGAGTAGTGTCTCTGATCAGAGAAAAAAAATGCGTAGGCAAACAAGGTGCTTATTGAATGTATATTTAGCAGGGCTATGTAAGAAGAATGTATGTCTATAATATATTGGATCCCTTCGGAGCACAAAAAGAGGAAAGATCACGTTTTTATTATGCTGGTGGACCAGTTCATTAAATTGGTGGCGTGAAAACACCCTTCCGTCACAGTCTGCCAAGTTACTGCGAGAGCTGGCATAAATGAATTTTTCTACTGCTTAACCTTCTTCCAGTTTTTACTGATAAGGTAAATATTCGAAAAATGATTGTTTCGATCTGTCTGCGACCAATCTCGGGCAACTTCCTACGTTTCCTATGATATTGGTCAGGACAATCGATTTTCCGATGAGAACCTCACAACAGAGTGTCAGGTAGAATATAAAAATCAACTAGTAACGGAGGAAACTGGGTAGCGATTTGAAAGGCCGGCTTTATCGATGTAATATTGGAGGAAATTCGGTCCTGTAAAAAAGGGCTTAGTAGTTACCCAGCATTTGTCACAAAATATTTATCAAGGAAAAAACGGTGCCCATGGCTAGCCGTGATCGCCTTTAATCCGGGCTGAATAAATATCCATGGGTAACGTTGGAACATAAGGTCGCTGATGGGTACGGAGGTTGGATTCTGGCCATATAAGTGGCAAATTTCTCCTCATAAATTTTAACATTTTTTACTGCAGGACCTCAGGTCAAATAGTACATGAGGAGCAATGTATGGTCAGCTTTGACGTCTGTTGAGTTCATCGGAGATGTGTAGGGTAGATCCACTACACAGCTACTTTCGCAGTCAAACTCCTCCGGTCTGAATAAAGAAGTCCATAAAAAAAGTTCTTAGATTTTTACCAGCAGTTTCCGTTTTTAACTTATTCAGTATTAGTAGAAGCCAAACATTTCGAATATTCAGGAAGAAAAACTAATTTATGAAACGCAAAATTGCACCAACATTTTAACAGAAAAGTGAGCGAATTAAATCTATTAGTCACATCATTGTATTCAAAGGAGGGGAAAAACAAATGCAACCTGCGGTGGATTGACGTGTCTTCTTCAAGAGAAAGCTTGCCTACCTTCGAATTTGAGTTGGATATGGTGGATCAGGTATCGTCCAAAATGACAAGGTACAGGAAGTTGGAACCCGCTACAGTCAGTTAGTATACAGATTCTGAGAATTTGCTAACATGTTCTCCAAAGACTTATGGCAGTTATGGTGGAGAAAGCAGACAAGCACTGGACGCTGAAAATTATCTGAGTATGGATCACTTCATTGCAATCTCAACTTTATAAACTGTAAGGATAAATTTCAGCTGAAAAGATGATGGTCCGCTTAAATCAAATAGGTAGATAGCTCTGTCAACCTGTCGTATAATGGTATGGTTGCGGGTGTACAGATGATGTAGGCTCGCCTCATTTAACAAAAACCCGTGTTGAGGAAGAACGTTTCAGCAGTACTTATACATTAGCGCCCCCAGATGGTGATTATAGACTACCATTGCAGGAAAAATCCTGTGAGTGTTAGTCATAATTATGGCCATGTTTGAATTTGAGGGAAGTTTTAAAGGCATCAAAACACCAAGCAGTTCAACAATTCTAAGCCTCTCTGCCAAGTATATTGCAGAGTTCAGGATGCCGTATCTAGCTGGGCGAATCAAGCCATTGCTATCATAAAAATTAATGAATGAACAGTCATTACCAGTAATACATAAGGACAAGAGCGTCGGTTTAATTTAATGGTCCGAAAATGAAGATTCAGATGAGGGAGTAAAATCAGCTCCGAGTGGTATAGTTGAGTTGGTGGGCATGTCAGGGTCTTGTGTGATAAGGGTACATATCCAAAAGCAGGAGGCTAAGAGAAACTCTAGCACTTGGGCTTAATACGTCTATTCCGTTAAGATAGACTATAGTCCATTAACCGATGATTATTTTGTTGTCTTCCCCACCGGGGAAGCATAGAGGAGGTAAGACTGGACAGAGCTATGGTACAAAGACTAGCGGGTCACCTACCAGTTAAATCTGGATACCTGTTTACCCCTTGGATGAAGATACATTTCGTTGTGAATGATTGTGAATGATGCATATGTCGCATGTAGGAGCATTTAAAAGTGGAACGATAGAATTGCTCAGCCAATACGCATCGCCAACATATATAATTACTTAGTAAATTAAATTGACGCGTAAGGCGTGTATAAATAAAGGTTTTATTCTGTTAAGGGAAAGTACAGGATCTGGACTTTCCGACAAATCAGGAAGGAGAACCCAAGCACTGTAGCGATAGGAAAAGCTCTGTTTAACCTTAGCTAAGACTGTTTCGATAAAACTAAGATAAATTTCGAAACCTAGAGAGTTTGCAGAGCCGGCAAAAAAAGGAAGAACGTATTTTGACTTCGATTTTGTATTTGGACATACTCCTTTTCCGGCAACAATGCGAAAAAGACAACCCTGTAATCTTGTTTATCGCCATTACAATTTTCTTAAAGCTAGAACTTTTTAGCATTTATTCCTGCAATTAAAGAAATATTAATTCAAAATTATGTTTTAATTTTACCAAGTAAAAAAGAGTCGTAAAATAAAATATTATCTGATGAATATAATATAATATTATCGACCTAAGCAAGTCTGAGAAATATAATTATAATAAAAACACCAAAGGAAATATTTGAAATGCACGCACACATACATACACACACAAAAGATGGAAAGCTGCTGGTAATTTAAAAATAGTCACAAAGATAACGAACAAAAACAAGAACAATAACAAAGAGAAAAATACAAAAATAAAAGAACTCTTAATATCTAGTTTTTCTATGCACATATGGATGATTTTATAACTCTAGCAGTCGGATTACTTGAATTTACAGAGTGTAATGCAATGACGGGTAGCGTTAATTTTCAACTTTCACGCTTTTCATTAATGCTTGATATTACCTCGGAGTGCTATATACTTCAATCGGAGAAGTAATGTTATTTTATGAATGCTAGACTAAATTACTTTTATTCTAGAATGAATACTTTGTCGAAACCTAGCTCATAAAAAATTAAAGTTAGACTAAGATTGCTTTCTATGTCACAGCGAACATTCTGAATGAAAATAATTTCGGAAAATATAAATTCAAAATTATAGATAAAACTTTGACCAAACCTGCCCATGAAAATGTTAGTTTCTTTGAAATGATTACTTTTTTTTCTTATGATTTTGTTTCTTTACAATTGCTTGTGCATCATCCTTTTTCTATTGTGTTTGTTAGAAAATTTCTATTGTGTTTGTTACGCAATGTAAGAAGGACGAAACAAGGAAATTTTGAGGTAGGAAATTGAACTGTTGGAGATGTTGGAGATTTAGAAGATCCGACAGCATATTCCGCATAAAGAAGGTGTGTAAAGGTGGTACGATAGAGTTGCACAGACAACTTGCATGGTTTGACCAGGAAGGAGGTAGTAAAGAGCTGACAAGCACACTTCAAAAATATATAATTTTGGATCAGTTTGGGATGTGGAAGGTCTGGCTAGGCCTGTAATAGATATTGATACATTTCCAGAGGACCATGTCCTTATTGAAAGAAATGCCACTCCTTTCCGTACATGAACCCCAAAAATACGTGGCAGAGTGGCCAAAATGACAGTCCCGCTGAGCGTCTCGTCCACAGAAACAGTGTCCACGCACTAGGCACATAAATCTTATTATCTAGTAGCGACTAGATAACTAGTAACTCTAACAGTCTGTTCAGTTGAAATTACAGAGTGTAGTGCATCGACAATAATGCTTTATCTTACATCAGAGTGCTCTATACTACAATAGGAAAAGTAATATATATATTTACTCAGCTAATTAATTTAATAAATGCTGAGCTAACTTACGTTTTTTTTCTTAAATCAGAACGACAAAAATCCAACCAAACTATGAACAAACTTGCCCCTGAAATTTGGAATTTACTGTCACATGATTAAGTCGTTTTTATTTTATTTTTTCTTTGTTGGATGGCTTCACCTTTTGCCATTGTTTTGTGCAACATACATCTGGAATTTTGACTGTTTTAAAATTAATCGGTTAAATGTTCAACCAATATAAGGATGAAACATGCAAATAGAGAGGCCGCTGTCTTTACCATTCGTTTTAAGTTGTTACAAAACAGTAAGCTTAAAATGACAAAAATAGAAAAGATCTGAATTGATGAGTAAAGCGGTATTGCACATGAAGTCTTGTCCTAATGTATGATTCTCGCTGAGAAAAAGAATGTTTTTTTCGTATGGCTGTAATATCATGGCAGAATCTAATATCCATTGTTTTTTTTAATAGTAAATGTAATAATAAAGGAAAATAAAATATACGACGAAAACAAACTTTTTACTAGTGCAATAAATGGGAAATCTTATAGGAAGGTTTATGAAATTACATTTTTTTGTACTTGTGAATATTTTTACTTCGTCCTTGTTTATTCTCAAGTCATAGAGTCAAGATGGAAAGACTGGCATCGTTAATCTTACATCTGTTAGTACATATGCCTAGGCAGGATATCTCCTTTCTCTAACAATTTTTATGTTTGTCATTGTTTGAATTGTATTTGATGGAAGTGGTGCTTACAGTTAAATATGGTGTGTTTCATTGTTTGCTATGTCTATTACTTTTCTAAAATAGATATTACTTTTGTTCTTGCACTTCATCTATATTCGACTCAATCAATGTTAAGTTTATGACATTATTTCGGGAGAGCTACACACATTAAATTTACTATTCTAACTAGTGGTCAGAGTTGGCAATATATTTGATATTTAACTACTTTACTTTAAGCGAAACATGAGTGAATGATATCATTTCGAATCTTCTCGCCACCTGTTAAAAAAGGCCGTTGAGGGTTAGGACTAGCAAAATGAGTTTGCAAACTATAATCTACCGTGAGGGTGTGTAAAACATGAACCAGTGAGAAAGACCATCAGCAAATGTATAAACATAGTGATATTGCAAGTAAGCGCTTCTTGCAAAAGTGCGATATGTTGTTGAATAAAAATTATAATAATAACAATAAAAAAAACCCGAAACATCTTCCGTTTAAAAATAGTGAGGTCAGGGAAAGAGGTTATTTTCTCTATTATGTTTTTATTGATTGCAACCGATCGACGGGCCATCTGTCTTTGGAGGCCTTAATAATAGCACATTTTAGCTCAAATATACTATGTTTAACATGTGTATTTTAATTTGAGACAACTGAAGCTTATGCCTGTTTTAAAACACTTTTCTGGAATCACATGTATCTTTTTTTATTGATCATACAGTTCTAATCCTACCTGTTAGATTCGGTGGTGCATGTTAACGTGCCAGCTGCAGATATCTCATATTAGAGGTATTCGAGTGTATTTTCCAATCTTTTGCCATTTACACCTCACATATCATCTTTTGTTTTACAAAGAGAAATATATCCTCTTTACATGACCTGATAAAAGAAAATGTTGCGCTGATGATTATTTGACATATCTCAACATTTAAACATATATGAATATCAAGTCCGGGAAACGCTTAGCCCAGAATACAAACACATTAATACTTTTTAGTTCGTCAAATATATTTTGAATTCTCTCAATATTAAGGATGCGCTTGTTATATATGTCCTTTCTCATATGAATAAAGACTTTACTGTTTCAAAAGACTAAAATCTCTTCCTGTGGGAACAAAGAATTATTAGAGATAAAGAAATTCACAAAGCGTAACTTTTACATCTAACTGACGAATCCTTTCCCTGTAATGTGTATGTGAAAAAATAGTTCAAACGTCATTTCCTCTTTAATACACAATCAATGTTTTTCGATATCCTAATACATTCAGAATATTTGAGTCATCAATTCTTTGATAAAAAGTAAAACTTTTTAATTTGCAATCAAAGACGGAAAAAATTATAAAGTGTGATAAAAGTTTCTATGATTAATAGATCAACTTTCTCATACGTGTGAATTTTGCACTTTTTTCTCTCTTTCTTTTAATTTTGAATTTTGTTAAAGGACAAAACTAACCAAAGCTCTCTTGATAATACATTACAAAGAGCTAAATCTGTAAAAGAAAATGTACACTTGACTACATTAACTCTTTTTCTTGATCTATCAAATTTATTGACTCTTCATAGTACTTTTTTCGAAAAATGTCTGAATAGGTCTCAAGAAATCCTGTTTATTTTGAGGGTGTCGGAAATCAGTTAGGCTCCTGGTTTGAAAGTCTTAACAAGTCAAAAGGTGTCCAAATTAGTCACACTTATCATGAACATTATAGCTTCGAGTTCATCAAGATATTAGGCGAAGGATTTGTGGCGAAGCAGTAGATACAGAAATCCATGTCATCGGAAGATTGTAAACGGCAATAATATTGCATGTTTTTAATATTTGCTAGCACTGAAGACAGTCTTTAACTGCAGTGTTTGAGACTGATAGAACATACTATCTTTACATATAAATTTTTGAATTTTTAGATTACCATGACACTACAGGTATTTTCATTTCTAAGAGAAAATTTTACATTAATATGTAGATTTCCACTGTACTGGCAGTGTTTGGTAACAGATGAAGTCCTCCAACATTAATTTGGAACAGGACCATCCAGTTATAATAAATATTTGGTTGGGCTTTAGTGTTTTTTTATCTTTCATTTTTGAAAAATGACGTTCTTGAAATTCTTTCTTTTTTTGGTAGTTTGAACCATTCAAAGGTCTGTGCGGCATCCAGGAAGACACTACTGCTCATAATTTGACATATCTTTGAAAATGACTAACCGTGAATATTGCTGCAAAATGATGCTGAGGTTGTGAATGATGACAATAATATGTCTTGGCAAAGGCTACATGTTCAATATGTGAACTACAAATTTTTTTAAGAGATCAGCAGCAAACTGTTACAAATATT
>JAOXYJ010185270.1:0-10527 GCA_028566555.1 Lithophaga nigra
ATCCATTACTCCAGGACCTGTGTCCACTACGGAGACTTTCTAGATAAAGGGTTACTACTATCAAAGCTATGTCAAGACTGAATTAATGTCATCACTTCAGAATTTTATGGTTGCTGTCATGAGTTGGTTAACCAGTGTGGGGTGTCTGTGTCACAGACATGTTCCCTATATTGTAGGTGCTACCCAGTCTCGATAATAATTTTGTAACTTTTAAGCGGCTTTACACACAAGGCAATGTGACAGGAGATACATGGGCAACAGGACATGTGTACCTTCCTGGAACAGCTGATGTCACACCTGGTTTTGGGTGGGACTTCGTACTGTCCTAGCTTTAGTTTTTGGTGTTATGTCTGTGTTCACTTCCTCATCTGTGTTTGTGCTTCGATTCTTTATTGATTAGGGCATACAGAATAAATTCATAGTTCTTCGGACTCGCCAGTCCTTAGATGTCTGGAGACCAGAGATGATTTCACCCATCGAAACAGAAAGCGGAATAGTCACTACGATGTAAAAATACTATAATAAAATAAAGAAATATATATGGTATAATATGGACCTAAATGGCAGAAATCCACTTAAAACAATAAAATCATCCCTGGGAGACATTATCTTATAAAGCAGGGCGATCAGTACTTGCGTGTTATCACTTCGAACTGAAAGAGTCAGAGAACCAGTATCAGTAAAAAAATGTGGAAAATGAAAAACATTTTATACAGAACTGATACCATATAGACTAAGTTGAAAATACTCAATCCAATGCCAGACTGCAATGTATACAATGAAATAATAATTCCCTGCTGTTACAGACCAAGTTGAAAATATTCCTGTGCCAGACTGCAATGTATACAATAAAACAATATGTTGCTGTTTTGACACATTTACAACTTGATTACTGATAGTTGTTATAAAGACCATGGAGTATGTTTGTTCGTAATTGGTGAATTTCAACTACAAGTAAATATTTATATTCTGGATAAGTGACCAAATAGATACAGATAGAATCATTATGTACAAATAGATACTATTGAGAGCAGGAATCATTAAAACCCATTAGACAGTTTGTTTAAATTTATACTGAATAAGGTGTTAAAATACATTAACGCTATGATTTTAGATCCAGAAAATATGTAGTGAACTTAAGTAAGTTTTGGTAAGGGTCAACACTGTCAGCTATTTGTTTTTTTGAAAAGTGATGTTCGGCAGCATCATGTTCATGCACAGCTTAACTTTCAATGTTAATAAAACTTCCAGTATAAAAATCAACATAAAGGTTTTCCCAGTAACATGAGACCAAAGACCATAACCATAGGTATTTCATGGACAATAATGTTCCTGGCTCTATTAGAAATAGGTTTTAGGATGTTGCCTAAAGCCATTAACTACTGGCTAATACATGACACTGGATAATTTTCAAATACTAATTTTTTTAAAGACGTTGTTTTTATAGAATACTGAAACATTTAGGGAAAGTCTCCTATTTTATCTAATGAAGTAAATATTAAAATCAATATACTAATATGCTTTTAATGGGAATTAAGATAAAACTAGAAAAATGTGATGGAAGCCATCACAGAGGGCCCAACTTCTAACATATATGTCAGGTAGATTTGTGACATTGACCTTCAAGCTAGGAGTTTCCAAGTTATTCTTAACACATCATCTAGCGATGATGAAGTCAACATTTAACTCCTAGAGGTGCTTATGATATGGAGCAGATACGATTTGTGAACATGGACCTAGGGTCTGCAACATTAAACCCTGAGTTTGTGACCTTGACCTTTAAGCTATAGATTATGTTATTCATGACACATCTTCTATTGGTGATGAACGATTATAAAAAGTATCAACATTTTACACCAAGCTGTGTTCAAGATATACAGGGGACACGATTTGTGAACATGGACCTAAGATCTGTAATGTTAAACTAAATTTGTGACCTTGACTTTTAAGCTAGGGATTGAGACGTTATTGGTGACATACCTTCTAGTGATGATGAACAGTCATACAAAGTATGAACATTTAATGCCAAGAGATGCTGAAACAATTTGCAAACATGGACCTAGGGTCTGCAAAGTTGAATTAAATTTGTGGCCTTGACCTTCAAGCTAGAGATTACAATTTTATTTGTGACATGCCTTCTAATGGTAATGAACAACAAAACAAAATATCAACATTTAACACCAACTGCTCAAGATACAGAAGATATGATTTGTGACAGACAGATGAACAACCTGATTACTATAGGGCTCAAGCTGAAAGTAGTGAACAAAGCCATGATAATTCATATCAAAAGTCATTGAAGACTGTTTCACTAACGAATTCATTTTTTCTGGATTTAATATCAAACCACATTGTCTGTTTTTAATGAAAAATGCAAGCATATTATGTTAAAATATGGCTGTATTTATATTGCAAATATATGTTTGACTGTAAATTCAGAAATTAATGTGTGGATTTATTAATTGCAAATCTTTGACGGCTGACAATAATGCTAAATTAATTAATGAGATTCATGTACATGTTGTAAGAGAATATTACTAGCAAAATTAAAAATTAATTGACTCAAGACCAGTAAATGAACTTTGAACTGGGGGAGATGAAAGTAGTACATAAACAAAAAATTACTCTGCCATGTTGATACTGATGCAGTGATGTAACAGTTAACTTGAATTCCAATGTTACTGTTGTTTTGAAAGGAGACTACGTTGAATATTTGTGAAATAAAAGATTGAGATAATTTATTTAACCCTTTTGGGTGATTTCTGAAGCACAAAAGACACCCTTTTTCTGGACTTTTTAACAGGCGTAGGGGTATGAATTTGATCACTCCTCGGGGTTTCTCAATTTGCCAAAAATTAAATCTCACTTGGTACCCCAAAATTTTAGCAGTGAATACCTGAGTTGATTCCGGTCGTTTTGATGGGTCTGACATGTCTAAATGAAACTTGATGACCGTGTCACTATTGTCACGTATATGGGTACAATTGGTAATCTTGACCCACTTATTGCAATATTCATCCTGTCACATTTTTCACAACATTAATTTCCGAATTTACAGTATATGATCTGGCCTGATATTTTTTTGTATCAAGGTATACACTTAATTGATATTGATCATACAAAGTTGGCAAAAAAAATTATAGGTACATGTACCAAAATAAAGAACATCCTCATAACCTTCAACATCTGTTTTCATGCTATGTTGGGGATTGCAAATTTTTGGAACTACCGGTATATATAAATAGATAAAGTTTCTGAGTATCCTCCTTTCAAAAAAAATGTACAAAATACGCAGATAAGAAATCAATACCCAAAATGTGCAATTAATCTTACATGTTCAATTTAATTAAACAAAAACGAAGGTCTGCTAGATTTCATGACAGCCATTTTGACAATTTACGTGATTACAGATAATTATTTATTCTGTGATCAGTCGGGAGGAAAATTGAACAAAAATAACAATAGTGCAATTATCATTATTTAATTTTTATATCCATAACGCAATAAATACATCAAGGTTATTATCCATTCACCATATTTATATTACTTTCATCCTGGAAGAAATTCTAGTAAAGTTATAAAATTATAAAGTACATGAAAGTGTACTGATGAGTCTCTGATGGCAGTCAGTTGTTCATTACAGTTCTCTCTTTCACAACAAATCAATACCTCAAGTAAGCTTCAAAATGCTGATATTATCATTAAATTAATCTTGTTCTGTCTCAAAATACAATTTACAGTAGAAATGGATATTGTATACGAAATCCACAGTTGATTTGGTCATAAACACAAAGTCGGACAGTATTGAGCTCTGACTAAATGGCAGCTGTACTGAATACCAGTATATAAAGGTATCAACAAATGCAGAAAGAATAAAAATATCATTTAACAATCAGCATGTCAAATATTTTTGCCAATTTCAAAGATCCCATCTGCTTAGTTCATGATCTAGACATTTTCCTGTCTAAGTCTCTACAGTAAAGAGATGGAGAAATAGGACACATATATCCCATAGCTCCCAAATCTGCATCGTCCAGCCACGTCAGTCTGTTATACGGTACTGAAGCCTAACAACTGGTATCTGTTTTGTCCTAGTTTATGCTGGGTCAAAATCTCCCAGTTCCAAAAACATTCTCACACAGCTATCAGTTAATTATGCAAAATATCTCCCATGATGTAATATTCTTTCAGTGGCTTATGTTGTGTTAATCTCCTCCAAGTTCCCACCCCTTTGTTTCCCAGCCTCCAGTTTATTATGCTAAAAATCTCTAAAGAGTTACCTTACACCAGGTGAGTTTTTCACCTCCCACACCCCTATATCCTACCAGTTGGTGATGTTAAAAATCTCTTAGTGCTGATGTGTAAACATTTTCTTATACCTTTTACTTTTGGCATTCTCCCAACCCCATCCCTTTATTGCCTATATATACCAGTCTCTAGGCCTAAAAATCTCTAAATATCCTTACTTAAAGTTGGTCAAACTCCCCACTCCCATTTTCTTACTTCCAAGCTCCAGCCAATTATTTCATGGTACCTAAAATATGTTTCCTCCTATACTATTATCAACTGATCTGTTTATAACTTACTACATGTACTAGCGTCATAGTTAATGATCCTACCTTCCATGGATCAAAATAACTAGATATATAGAAATTTCCATAAACTTATTGAACTGACAATAACGCAAGTGAATATCAGCAGTATTTTCAAAGATTTCTTTAGAACCTTTTGTGATTGCTATGAAATCAGAATATTGTTATGTTGACTCTGTTTTCTTTGTAGAACAATTTGCAGAATCAATTATACTTGTTCCTTAGTCCTGTATATCAAGAATAAAGGAATAAAAAGTTGTTATATGTTTACAAAGATATAAAACTATGTTATTCTCTGCAATAATTAGCTTTATGATGATATATTAATTTGTCTGGAAGGCCTACATGACATACTGCACGTCTCAACTGATTTTCCCGTTCTCATTTATAATGCATATTTTGTTAAATGGTCAATTTCTTGTTCATTTTCAAAACACCATATATACCGAAATTTACTGAAAAGTAACTGTCAGACATGATTAACACAAAGAGTGGTTATCTAAGAAATATTTTTTTCTCTTAATCGCTTTCACTGGGTCTAACAGAAAATTTATACATTAACAATTTTCCTATGTCAAAAGCAGCAACAAGCCATGTTCTGTTGAATGTGCTAAGCCCTGGATGCTAAGTTATTTCTCATGAATTGTGTATGGCTTTCAAGATACTATACCTACGGCATTATTGTACTTAAGGTCAACAAAATTTGTTTCTGTAAAGTTTCCTGATCGTTTTTTCAAATTCGTCATGGTAACAGGTAATCTAGTAACTGGAAAACTACAAGTTGTCTCTTGGGGCAATCTTTAAAAATTCTTCCAACTGCTAATTTCAAGTAACATTCAGACTGTCTCACTTGTGTGAAGATCTTTGATGAAATATTTTCCCTAATAAATGACATACACATTGACTTTATATAAGCAATACAGTTATATTTGATTTTATGATGAATAAGTTACACAGTAAAATTAATGCAACTAGATGATTCAAAATCTACGAAAACAACTCCAGTGCTAAAGGCGAGCAAAAATTAAATACAAAAGAAAAGTGAAGTGAGGTGACAAAGTTTTAACAGGATGCTGATAGGTCAAATCCAGATTCTCCCTAATTTCTGCATCCCCACAAGAAGTTTCATAATTTCATGTCATTCAGGTCAGAGAATTGAACTCAGATGTAAAACTAAATTCAAGTCACTGAATGTGAAATGTAGGTCAAGGTGATTTATCTTGGTGAGATGCAGACATACTCTACTAGACAAAGTGTAGGTCACACCATGTCTGAGAATTTAACATATAACAAAAGTTATTGTGGTATGAATGGTAGGTCAAAGTGACCTAGATTTGTTGGGACGGTGACTTTTTCCCCTAGATGCACCTCAACACCAAGTCACATGACTGCAGGTCACTCCGTCTCTGAGAACTAAACTCAGAGATAAACCTTAAAAAGAAGTCATTGATGCATGAAACGAAAAAACCCCACACCACGTTAAATGACTGTGATATCGAGTCAATCAGTTTCAAAGAACTGATCTTGGACTGCGAAGCAAATGTAGGTCAAGGTGGCATACTTCGGTTAGATGGTAATGTTCTCCCCTAGATGCATCCCCCAGTATCTGAGAACTGAACTGAACTTAAACATAAAACTTCACAAAAGTAAATTTGGATGTAAAACTTAACTATGGTCAATGAAGCATCATACATACATCAAGAGGACCTTCCTTTGATTTCAATCTTAAGTTCTTTCCTAGATGAAATTTATGTACCAAGTTACAGGATTGCAGATCAAGCAGTTTCTGAGATAGAGGTGTGGATGCACATGCACACTTGAACATGGATCCCAAGAGTATAGATGCCAAGTCCCCATCTACTTCACAAATGTGAACAAGTACGAATCACAATGGTCACGGTAACAGTTAACAGGGATCGTCTGACAGAGGTGATGGTAAAATGTGCAGTTAACACTGATCTTCTGACCCAGGTGATGGTAACAGTTAACAGGAACCTTCTGCCCATGGTCATGGTAACAGTTAACAGAAATCTTTTGCCCATGGTCATGGTAACAGTTAACAGGAACCTTCTGATCCAGGTGATGGTAACAGTTAACACAATCTTCTGACCCAGGTGATGGCAACACTTAACAGGGATCTTCTGACCCAGGTGATGGTAACAGTGAACAGCAATCTTCTGACCCAGGTGATAGTAACTGTTAAAAGGGTTCTTCCAACCCAGGTGATGGTAACAGTTAACAGAATCTTCTGTCCATGGTCATGGTAACAGTTAACATGAATCTACTGACCCAGATAATGGTAACAGCTGGAATCCTCTACCTGAAGACAACAGCAACATTAAAAGGAATTTTCTCTCCAAGGTGACAGCAACAGTTAACAGCTTACTTCTACCTGAGGTTATGGTAATATTAACAGAAATATCTACCAGCTCAGGTGAAATAAAGGTTAATAGGTACTGTAAACCAACTTATTTTCACAGTCTTATTATACAAAATGACCATTTTGCGACGTCTTAATTATGCAAATTGAAGCCTACAGCCTGTAGAAGAAAAGTGAATTAAATTCATAGCGATTTATTTTTTCAAGAATTTTCTAATTGTGAAAACAGCAAAAATAAATCGCTCACGTCTAAAATTTGGTTTACAGTATCTTCTGACCCAAGTGAGACTGTAGAAGTTTACAGTAATTTCCTTCCAAAGGTGATATATAAAGTACCACAGGTAATATATAAGTACAAATCAATGCCAGTACTCACCTGAAGTTATTCATCCATTAATTTTACATTATTAATGAACATGGATCTTTGGTCTTGTAAAACTATACCAATTCTTCACAAATGTTCACTGTTCTTCAAACATAAACATTCAAATTGTTACTGCTTCACATGATGTTAAACCATCTTCAGAAACCTGAAGAAAAGTTACAGTTATTATTGTCACCTGATTATAAAAAATAACAGTGTATTAGAAGTAAGACGTGAAAATTCAATGTTGCAATCTACATTTATCCTTCATCTATTACCGGGATCGACTGTCCGCTAGATATTGTCTGATCTATCACAATTTAATTGTCCGTTCAGTAGAATATCAAATCTCTCATGAATACAAAGTAGTCGCTATGAAAGATCTTACGTGTTTTTTATGATGAAGACAGCTCAGAGCCAATGCAACAGAGTTAGTTCTTTAACCACAAGTATAAAAATCAATGGACGTGAGATATTAAACGGTTGTATCCAGTAGTTGTTCAGATCCAATACCTAATGTAAACAAAGGCTGAAATTGATGTCTAGTAAAGAAACAAATAATTTACAAGATATTAGCACAAGCTCAACATCCTGTATGAATAGGGTATTTGTTTGAAAAACAGGGCTATATAACACTAGAAACAAACAAAACTGAAAATGACAGCAGAGCCACAGTACAGGAGAATAAAATTCCAAACTAAACCAGATAATAAATAACTGATAATCACAAATCATGAACCTCTTCCAAGTATTCTCAATAAAATATAAAACATCCACTGATCAAGTTTCATTACTGTACTATGCCTGGTATCCAAAAAATTGGCCTACAATGCAAAAAGTAACCAAAAGCTACTCAAGCATAAAATGTAGGTCAAGCTGATCCAATTGTCACAGAAACATTCAATGGTATGAAAGATGCATCCACTTATCAAGTTTCACTATTCTATCATGCTTAGTATCTAAGAAATGGACCTAAACATAAAACTTAATTGAAATCACTAATGTAAAATGTAGGTCAAACTGACCTAATTCTCTGTGGACTGTGCTATACTATCCAAGATGCATCTGCTGGTGAAGTGTCATTGCTGTACCATGTGTAGTGGCTGAGAAATGAACCTTAAGCAAAGAATTTAACCAGAGTCACTCGTGCAAATAATTTAGGTCATACAGATCAAATTCTTTGTGGACTGTGTAATATAATACAAGATGCATCCACTGGTGAAGTATAACTGTTGTACATGTGTAGTGGCTGTGAAATGAACCTGAACTTAGAACTTAACTGGACATACAAATGTATGAACAGACAGAAAGACAGACAAAGAAAGGTAACACTATACGGCCCTTCCACATTCATTTTGGGGCATAAATATTTGAAGTTTTACCATATTAATCTGCATCAAATTAATTAGCAGATTGTGAATGACCTTAAACTAATGGATGGTCCTGTGGTTTGGGGATTTTTAAACTTGTGGACTTCAAGATCTTTATAATTTTGCATATATTTCAAATTTGTTGGGTTTATTGTCACTTTTAACAATTTTTCAGCTATACTTACTATGACCAGCAGACTTACTGCAGGAAGAAAGCCAGGACAGTTTACCAGCTTACTCCATGAAACCCCAACCTTTGGCAGGGCTCAAAACCGTCACATTAGTGGCTTATGGTTATGAGTCATTGACCTTAAATAGTTTCACCATCCAGGCCACAAACACTTTGGTGGAGTTCTAATTTCGTGAAATGAATGAACCAAGAATCCCCAAAATTACTACCCCACAAATAATAAAAATTTTCAGGTAACCTACACTGAATAAAGATTAGGATGCATATCAGTCATCTTGGATTCTAATCATTCAAAACAAAACAAAAAAAAGAAGAAGAAGAAAAAAAACAGAACAAGGGCACTCACTGCAAAGCTGAGCATCGCCTCACAACTCAACAGTTTATTCTATTATGTAATGTGTGACATTGATCTTTGACCTGTGACCTATAAATGCTTCATGCCCTCTTATTATTAAACTAATATACCAAGTTTGGTGGGTATATTCTGAAAGACTTACAGCCTATTGTGTCTACAATATTGTTTTGGATGGACGGAAGGATTGACGGACAGTTTTGTTGTTGCGAGGGATAACAATGTCACTGGACCATGAAAATAATGTCAGGGTAAGGTGACATGTGTCAAGCTGACATGCCATGGACATCCTCTGATAATTGTGTGGACCAAATATGGTAGCTCTATAAAGTATGGTTACTAAGAAATGCAGCTAATCACAAAACTTTGATGCAAAGTTAACACTGTCACTGTTGATAAAAGCATATCTGTTTTACCTAAGCAATAAAAAGGCCAGGTTGTGAAACTATTTTTACCACCAATGTTTCAACCTACCATTACAGAATATAATCAAACATTCATTGCTTGAAATTACATGGTCATTTCAAAATGTCCGATCTTGAACGTTTATGCAATATGACCTGATGTCTGTATGTAAAACTTGCACATTGATGAGTCATTGCTCGAGTAATAATTTGATTCATCTGCGTTTGAGAGAGTTCTCTGTAAGGGAAGTGAAACCTGTGATAATAATGCCAATCATGGATAAACACTTAAAATAGAACTTGCGTCATTTTAACTTTTACAATTAACGTCTTTCAATACAATGTCTTGTCTTCAGCAACACTGGTCATTGGTGAGACAAAAATGGATGTCTGTTCTCTATATTACCAACCAAACCTAAAATGGACTAAAGTTTTTCAGATTAAAGAGGTTTTGTCCGACCAAAGAATTGTTGGATTATAGGTCTAACACACCTCAAAATTATGATAGACATGTAATTAAGTTACCTATTCCTCATTGGTGGTCATGCCTACCAGGGTAACCTGTATTAAAAAGCCTACCATCCTTCTAATCTGAACACACCTGCATGTGAAGATCTTACAATTGGAAGTAAGTTAATAAAACTGTTCCTGTCGATGAAACATCAAATGCTTCTGATATTATTTCAAGTCAAGGGCAGTATCATGGTATGGCAATGACAAATATGCTAATCTAATCGAATACCCTCTTATTTCCCAACGTCTACTGATGAATCAGCTGCAACTGCAATAATCAATACATAAATATACAGTGGCTTTTCCTTAGCTTCTTTGCAAAGATAAATAATTAAACTCACAAAGTTCAAGTGTTCGCATGG
>JAOXYJ010185379.1:0-10525 GCA_028566555.1 Lithophaga nigra
TGTTTGTTTGTTGTTTTGCTCAAATACATTCTGAGCCTCCGCAGAGATAAAAATTATCTGCCTGCACTTTGTCCGAAATAAATTATCTAGCCTCCTAGAATTTGCCATCCCCACCAAAATAAAAGGCGACCCTTCAGCAACATCTGTTTGAACCCTCAGGAACTATAATACATATCAGATTGTCCAGTCATGATAAATTTTATTTATTATTTTTCCCTCTGTTTTTTTTGAAAATAGCCCGACATGCTCATTGCTTCATGAAATAAATGTAAAGTTCATTTACATGACCCCAGTTTGGGAACACTGCACTCAACTTTTAAGTGAATTTTGCATTTTTAAAGTAAAGAATATGATACTTAATAGACGTTGTATACAGAAAGTATGTTAGCATAGTCAGTATGTCAAATATACCTATTATAAACAAATACATAAAACTATGAAGAAAGCAAGGCTTTTTATGCTGCAAACAATGCATCAGATTAGGAATCTGTAAAATACTGTAATACTGTTATTCTAAATAATCGGATAATTTAAAACTGTGCTGGACCATTCCTTTTTTGTAAAATATTTGTGAAAACTGGGTTTAATATGAAAATATAATAAACTAAATAAATATTTTCCTCACAGAAGATTGTACAAATTTAGTAATGTACCTGTAAACTTTCACCATCAAATATTTAAGATGTGTATTAAATATTACCAATCCAAAAGTTTAATCATTCATATATATCTATATTTAAATGCATATAGCTCTTCAGCAATATATGCCAATACTTAGGTAAGGGTATTACAAGTATGTAATAGTTGATTTTTTATGAGTTCCAATTAAATCGGGGATCCATTTAAGTCAAACACTACATATATAATATGTGAGAGAAGTAAAATAAATTAAATTAGTAATTTAATTTGGTATCATAGATTGTTATTACTACCACTGGGTGGATACCACTGCTGGTGGACCAAAGGTCCCCGAGGGTACCATCAGCCCAGTAGCTAGTATTTCGGTACTGGCATGAAATTGATACAAGTACTTTTAAATTTACCATATTAAAATGTTTAAAATTGTAGAAAACTAAGGAGTAACTCCCTCAGGCATAGCTCTTTCCTTAGCTGGTTTTTGGCTTTAACTTTTTGGTCGTTTTGGTATTTATTTCTGCTCTACAACCTTTTGGATGTTATTTTATTTTTCCATATTTTTAGGCGTCGAGCACAACTGATGAGACATTGTTAGTCGAAATGCGCATATTGCTCACTAAATTTGGTATCATAGATTGTTATTAATTTTTTTTATTTATCTCACATATTATATGTAGTGTTTGTCATAAGTAAAATAAATTAAATTACTCCTCACAGAAGACAATATGTGTCAGTAATATACCCGGTAGATCTGAAATGTCCCTATACTGCATTTGAAACATATTGGGTCATTTTTCTAGCCTATTCCTGGGAT
Organism: Lithophaga nigra; assembly: GCA_028566555.1. Taxonomy (NCBI): domain Eukaryota; kingdom Metazoa; phylum Mollusca; class Bivalvia; order Mytilida; family Mytilidae; genus Lithophaga; species Lithophaga nigra. Next base: position 1,451 of record JAOXYJ010185379.1, read on the forward strand.
TTCTTAGTGCTTGAAATTGTTTTAAAACTTTTTTGGGGTTACAAATGTGCCTCGAAGACACAAAATATGAATACAGATTTACTTCTGTGATACAAAAATATACTCATTCATGATTTTTATATCTCAGTTACCTACTGTCATTCCAATATTTGGTTAATGTAAACTAAGGTGAAAAGACATGCTTATTATAATTTCTTTTCAGAGGTCTGGAATAATTAAAATATATAAATAAAGAAATAAATAACAAAAAAAAAAAACCACAATTGATCCCGCCTTTTTACAGAATCTTGCAGTAAAAATTGATCTCCCTTTCTCAGTTTCGACAAAAAATGGTCTCCCCTTTTCACACAATGAAAAAAATGAACCCCTACATTTTAACCAGCCCACTCTCCCAGGTAAAAAATGATAAGTCCCTAGTCTGTATGGGCAGCTTAGCTGTTAAATTATTTGTTTTTCAACAAATGCCTTATTACCACTAAACCATAAATATCAGATTAATGATTTGTAGAATTGTATATTTGTAATAACATTGACGGACCAATTAAATGGCCAGACGGTAAATTTATCTAACGTGTTTTGACACACTCGATTAACCATTTTGTATTGTGTATCACGATTATCAGATAAGTGGTTTAATTTATGTGTGTATTGCACCTTCGTAAATATGACAGCCTGTGACAGATATTGTGAAAGTTTGTTGGTAAAAAGGCGATTAGTTCTAGATGTGTCTCGTTTTTAGGACCGGTGTGGAAGTGTGCACGCTCTACCTGTTTTCTGTAGTTTGGATAATTGATGGATTTATTTTATGGAACAATTCAAGGTAGACATTTCTTCTGTGGATTTGATTTGTTAATTAAATGCACCATTTCACTATTAAAAAAACTGACTTGTTCACATTCATCTTTTTTCTGCTCACAGCACGTGTTTTAATTTAATCGTCTGCCTTACTGTACTTTCTGTTTACCTTTCTTTCATCTTACCATCCTTATACCTCAATTCTATACACCTTTCTCACCTCCACTTTTAGAAACCTTCTGATTGATTTGAATTATATGTCATATTTAAATTTATTTTTGAAATTGAAGAAGATGAAAGCTGAAAAAGGGAGACACACAATAGTCATTGATTAAAGGTGTCCCATAACATTTTTAATATGAGATAGGTGTTACCTATAATGCAAGCGTTCTATTTCGGAACGATTTGCTTAATTTAGGCCAATAATTATATGCCTATGTCTTCTGACGAACCCGGTCTCACTCCTTATGGAGTTCATGCGATCACGTCCAATTATTTTCTCGATATTTTGTATTCCAAACGATTTATGAATCTGGAATTTCGGTATACTACGCTTCCTTGTACCATACAGAGTCGATCGCCAAATCAACCTTGGATGCGTCGGCTGGTGGTTGGTTGTTTGTTGTTTCAAGTGTAGCGATTTGGGAAGGAAACTAGCAATACCGTCACTATCTGCGCTTACAATTTTAATTTGATCTATATAAGAGTTTCTGGACACCATCCAACGTAAGAGTTTCATCCATTTTTTGTACCAGGAATAGCCTGTGATTCAACTGATGGCCCAGCAATGCGACCAGTCGGGCAAACAAATTCTGATGTAGGATATAGATGTTGGATCAATAGGTCCAGTAGCGGCATTCGGAGCGAAAAGTTTAGTAGCATTTACAGGGGTTATATATCCAGTGGCATCTGTCGCGTGGATAAATGCAGTAGTAAGTGGTTGATTTATAGACGGTGCAGATTTTTCTGTTGCTACTGTTGGGTTGTATGCATCGGATGGTATGGCCTTTGGATTAAAAGATACGATTCCATATGATCTAATTCTATTAACAATATTGTCTTTTGTAACAGCCCTCTTCTATGCTTTTTTAATGTATTTGGGAAGCTGCCTTTATTCACTACATGATATGGTAATTCTGACAGAACTCGGAGCATGCCTGTTGTATTCGGAACTGAATGGCCCAAAGACCGTACGGTGTAATGGTTGAAGCATATAGGTTGTGTGGGGTGGCAGACATAGGACCTGAATATTATCCATGACAGCTAATTCAAAGAGCAAAAGAGTCTCGTGCGAAGAATGACCATCAAGTTAGAGGAGCTGAGGGAGTTCAAGTCAACATTGCTTCAGAAAAAACGTCCCGAAACCATCGCCCACCCAACTCCTCCGTCATCCACCATTTTCCTGGTAAGCAAATACCGTTCCAGCTGGAGCTTCACCAACATTTAAACCATGAATAGAAGCCGAAGTTTTCCCCTTCACTTTTATCATTGGAACCATTTTTTCTTTGGCACCATTGACACAGATAATTTCTCTTACAATGGTAATATTTCTCCTGTTTTCAGATACGCGGCTGACAACATTCCCTGCACCTATTTCTGATATCACCTTGCTGGATGCGCTGAAAGTGTTTGACCGTCTCGTCGCAGTTCCAAATAAGTAGGTGTAAGCTTCGATAAGATTTTTCCGAAGTCAGCTATATACTATCACATCGGTGGTGTTGAGTATACGAACACTAGAATTCCCCAAATTTCTTGCTTCCTTATGGTCATTTCTGGACACCTCTTCTTTAATCCGTTCCATCATCCCCTACCGGGAGCTCCGTTTTTGAAAGGAATGACTATCATCTTTTTGCAATGCATGGCAGTTCTAGCAAGCAACTGTCGCCGGGATATCCCCATGCCTCTCTTGGAAGCTTCCAAAACAATCCAACAATTTAACAATTTTGTTTTCTACTACTTCGAACAGTGCAGATCTCCTCTCAATATTTGAATCCAGGTCGCTTATATCTGAGTTTGTCCTCTATGGTTGACTTGGGAACTCCATGTGTAGTGGCAGCGACCCTTATAGACATAGACCCGCTTTAGACAGCCTTAACAGCCTGGACATTTTTGTCGTGGTCATATTTAAGTATTTTTCTCTTAGCCTGTTTCTTGGGTATTTTGACTTTCTGAAAAAATAAAGATAAGAAAATGAGAGCGGAAGAATAAAAATTATAAAGGGGAGGGGGATTGGCAAATTTTGTGCCTTGTCAATCCTGCTACCTTTTGTACAACCTTCAAGAAATGTTTTAATTGCAAACAAGGACCGCCAGTTTGTATAATTTTATATAAAATTATAGAGGCTTCTGGGAGAAATAAAATTAACGGACAGACATAATTGTTACTGGTCTGTGCTTTAGTCCCACTATGTTCTTGGGAAGACTGATTGCTGTCAGCTTCTTTTGAGTGATAAGACAAGTTAACATATGCGAAATATTTTTTCATTTTGTATTTTTGGTTTTTGTAAATAAGAAAAAACCTTTTTCGGGGAAAATGAAGACTGTTTTTATACGAAGTGTTTACGCTGTTGGGATGCATCCTTGGGGTTCTCGGAGTTTAACCATTAATGAAGTTTTGTATCTAAACTATGAACCCAAAAATCCCTATAACAAGAATGCCGTAGCCATATGTACTGAAGAAATGACTACATGCGCTTATTTAAGAAAGGACGATGCAAAATTTAACCTATATACTTAAAGGCAAATGACGCACCAACCAAGTTCAAAAGGCAAAGTGGACCTGTTCAGATGACAATTTAATACACATTTGAAAATATTAAAAAAATACATGAAAGATCAGAGATAAATTCTAATTTAAAGACGACTCTTAGATCCAATGATATTTTTCTTCAATCTGACGCGCGTCATAGAATAAATTCTTCAATAAATTTCAGCTTGGTAGAATTTGTAATTGAACCGTCCTCCCCTGCTTGGAGCTGAAATTCGAAACAGAAATAACTTACATCAAATTTTGTTCAATAATCTTCTCTCAATTACATCAAGTGATTTTCTTGTGACAGGTATTGTATAAAGTTGTTTATCCTTATATTGTTTAAATGGTTCTCATGCTGATTATTCAATAATGTTATTGCAAATTGCTATATTTCCTGTGGTTTTGAAAATCATACCAATTTATTTCCATGAATTGTATGCAATTAAAGGTAAAAATCAGAGAATTAACCCTTTATTTCCCAAATCGACATGTTATAATGATTCTTTTGTCAGACCTAAAATTATTTCCGGTTACCATGCCTGTATAACAAACATATAATTACTTTAATCTCTTGAATGGACAAATATTTATTGCAAAACAAGTCTTCATTACTGCCTTTCACATGCCATAATTTACTTTATGAAGCAAATGAGACACTGTTCAGTCTCGAATTATATACAGAACTAGCAGACCTATTCGTGAATATAATGTTACATTTATGATTAATTATTTTCGGGTATAATAGAGACAGAATGTTATTAATTAAATAACACTGTAATCACTTTGAAGTTCGATGTAAGAAGTAACAGTAGTATACCACAGTTGTAGTGTTATAAATCCATTAAGGTATCAATAAATCTGAGAGTAACGACACAGGAAATCGCATAAACTTCAATAAGGGAGTGAGACCGGGTGCGTTGACAGGGTAAGCATCTCCTGCTATGCATGCAGCACCCGTCATACAACTTAAAACATGTCCAGTAATAACTTGTCACTATCAAGAATAAGGCAAAACCAGAAAATTTTCAGATATGACGAAGATATTGGATACGATTGATTGATTGTTGTTTGTTAAACGTCCAGCGGCAAATTTTTCATGCATATTCAGGACGATTGGATACGATCTAAGACAAAGTAAATGGGTCTCTAGTAAGGTGAGACACAGATAATTTAAGTCGGTCAACCAGTTCGTGATGGCGACCGTAAAACTTTTGAAGTGCTGATTTCAGTCTTACTTCCTCATAACCGTGTAGGAGTAGTTTTCTTGCTAATAGTATACCCCTGGAAGTGAAGTCCTTGTAATGAGACCACCCTCTGCCATAACGTATCGATTTATATACATAAACGCCATCAGCAGGGGCCGAGGGTATAATACTACTCATGAATGGGAAGTTTACAATAGGGAAACCGAAATCATCACGTTTGTCATAGATCTTGGTATTCAGTCGTCCATCTGTGTCAATTTAAAAAAAGATCCAGATATGAAGCTGACCTTCTAGTTTCTGTGGTATCTTTAATTTCAAGCTCACTAGGATATACTAGATATAGATATTCACTTAAATGCGGGTTGCTGAGTGAAAGGACATCATCAATATATCTGAACGTGAAATTAAAGGATCTGGCAAGACGTTCTTTTCCTTTTTGTCTTTTAGGAAACCTGCAGTGATCTGAGACTGAGTCTGCACATTCGTGCAATGTGTTTGCGATTTTCATTAACCCATATATATAGATATCTGCGCTCCTTGATTTGTATTATTCGTTATTCTTCGGTTTTCAGTTTTGTAAATCTTTCCTGAGTAACACGAGATGAAAGGTCTTTTTCAGTCAATTTTCAGGTCTTTAGTGTAAAACCTAAAGGAAAACACGACTGAACTGACTAAATGAATACTTACACAATGTTCAAGTTGAATGATGTCTTTAGAATAATGTCTGTAAAGTCTGTCGCACTTTGTTCCACAGTTGATGCACTTCATATTGACACCGGATGTTTACAATTGTAAGAAGGTAAACCCCAAAGTCATCAACCGAATAATTCGCGAATAGAATCCGTACATCTGTTTTTTATTATATTTAATATTTGTTAGCAATTTTCGTAGTAATCAGATATCTTTAACTGAAGTGAACTTTTCGTATAAGTCACGTTAAAGACATAACAAATCGTTTATATTTTTGAGGAACCTAGGTCCATCGAAATTTTCCGTTATGAAGTACATTTCTTTTCCAATATAAGTTCTTCGATTAGAATTTAGAATACACTTCCGGTTCTGAAATAATGCAGTCAGAGGAAGGAGAAAAACCAAAGTAAGCTTTTTCATTGGTGTTAGCAGACAACATTCCATTCTTTGCGTCTCAGTGTACATTAAAAAAAAACCAGATTTCTGGTTCTTTTGTTTATTTGATGCAGTTCTGAAATATTTGAGTGTGATTGGATGTATCACATGTACATGTACAGATGTATCTTCTACATCACATGTAGATTTAAAAAATATCCATTCCTGATGTTATTTTCATTAACTAAAGAAATTTGCTGGGAAGTATTTTTTCTTCTGTCAAAACTCAGTCCATGCAGTCTTAAAATCCTTTCAGCCATCATAATCCTTTTGGGTTAATATTGTTGTGGTAATTTTTATAATTTTTTTGCTATAAAAGATTTTAAAATTTCATGTTAATGAATGATTATGAATATAGGCACAACCTAAAAGCGAGCACAGCCTTTTTAAGTTGGCTACTTCATTCTCTGTATATCAGTTGAATGCGTCAGTACACATGTATCTTGATGAAAGTTAGTTTCTCCCAAATTTTATGAAATTTTCAAAATGGATTTAAGTACATGTATAATATTTATTAGAAACAGAAAAGTGAAATGATCACCTTTAATAAATCCATAAGTTTTTTGATATCACATACTGCATGTGCAGGAGTCTATGACATCATGAACCTCTGAAAATACTTAAATATGCTCAATTTCATAACATTTTTGTCGACTTTTGCAAGGTTTCACCGTTTTTGCCTTCAACAGTGTTGAGTGCATATGTGTTCAATCAAAATATTTTAATATATGATGTGACTAATAAAAATACACATTATATACAAAAATTAAAGTTGAACACGGCTGCGCTCGTAATTAACATAGTAAAAAAAATATCAAAATTAGTGTTTTTTGTGATTACACGTGAAGTCATTTTTGACGTCATTAGGACCTTTATTAGAACTTGTACTTCCAAAAATCAATTAGATTCAAGTAGTTTGACAATTAAAATTTACAAAAAGCGTAAAAAAGTGAAACCTGATGTGTAGTTCAAATTTTGGGGCCAGAATGTGGCATTACCGTACCTCCTCATTTCCACTTATTTTAAAGAATGTAACCAAGCTTTCCCTAAGGAGAGACTAAAAAATTCTTTTAAGATCTACACATGTGGAAAAATTGCCATTTTTTAGTTAACAGGTTAACAGTCTAGCTCATAGATTCATCTTTCAGCTAAAGTGACACTAATAAGCGGACATACTTTATTCTGGCCATCTCGTTTAAAATGAATACCTAAAGAATCAAAACCTCTATTTTATTTTGCTCTAAAATTAATTTTCTTAAAGTTAAGCCATTTTGAATTGGTCCTAATGGACTTTGAATGGGGGTGATTTCTGCTATTAGCAACTCCTCCTAAACGATAAAAGGCAATGCACACAAATTTTTACAGGTTGTGAATTGTATTGTAGATGTGCACTTACAGTTTTATTTTACTGTAAAATGTATTTTCTGAACAACTCTTCCATTTTGAAGGGGTCATAATGGACTCTGAAGTGGGGTTGACTTCTACTATTCGCAACTCCTCCTAAACCAGAACAGGGAATTCAGTCAAACTTACATAGTTTGTTCATTAAATACTGCTCATATGCACTAGCTATATTAATTTGGTGTAAAATTAATGTTTTGAAAAACTTAGCCATTTTGAAGTGGTCATAGTGGACTTTGAAAGACGCTGTTACTTCTGCTATCCGCATCTCATCCTAAACAAAAAAAGAAAATTCAATAAAACTTTCAGAGGTTGTATATTAGATACTGAAGATGTGCACTTGTTATTTTGTTTTGATCTACTTTCATGTTTTGATTTCAAATTATTTCTGCGAAGAAAAGGATATTTGAAATGGCGGGTACAGGCGACATATGGATTCCATGGAACTTGTTTAAATGAACTTAAACTGCTTTAGACGTACAAGTAACAATTTAAGCTACATGTATGATTTATCATGCTTAGTTTGATTTGATAATTGTTCTCTTTTTTGTTCTTTTTTAGCTCACCTGGCCCAAAGGGCCATGGCCAGATGAGCTATTGCCATCACTTGGCGTCCGTCATCGTCGTCGTCCGTAAACTTTTTAAAAATCTTCTCCCTTGAAACTACTAAGCCAATTGGAACCAAACTATGTCTGAATGTTTCTTAGGGTATCTAGTTTAAAATTTATATCCGGGGTTTTGATCCATTAACAAATATGGCCGCTGTTACTATAAATAGAACATAGGGATCAAAGTATGCTTTTGGCTTATATCTTGAAAACTATAAGAGATAGAGAGAAACGGTAAACGACAAAAATGATCAGCAAATCAAGATATACAAATTAATCAACATGATCGAAATGGTCAGTCAACTCCCTGCAGGAGTTATTGCCCTTTAATGACGATTTTTACCCATTTTTTTCGTGGTTGGAAATTATCTTGAAAATTATAATAGATAGACAGAAACTGTAAACAGCATAAATGATCAGCAGGGCGAGATCCACAATCGTCAATCAATTCCTTCTGTTATTGTCCATAAATGACGATTTTTAAACCATTTTTGCATTTTTGGCTATTGAAACTATAGTGGATAGAGAAACTGTAAAGTGCAAAAATAATCAGCAAAGCAAAATCTACAAATTAGTCAACATGACCGAAATTGTCAATGGACTTCTCATAGGAGTTATTGCCCTTAAATGACGATTTTTACCCATTTTGATTTTTGGCAATTTTCTTGAAAACTGCAATAGATAGAGAGAAACTATAAACAGCAAATATGCTCAGCAAAACAAGATCTATAATAAAGCCACCGTGACCGACATCGTCATTCGACTCCTTATAGAAATCATTGCCCTTAAATGACATTTTTTACCGATTTTTTTACATTTTTAGCTATTATCTTGAAAACTATAATAGATAGAGAGAAGCTGTAACCAGCAAAAATGATCAGCAAGTCAAGAACTACAAATTAGTCAACATGACTGAAATTTTTGATCGACTCCTTATAGGAGTTACTACCCTTAAATGACTAATTTGACCCATTTTTGCGTTTTTTGCTATTATCTTGAAAACTACATGTATGATAGATAGAGAGCAACTGTAAACAGCAAAAATGATCAGCAAATCAAGATCTACAAATTTATCAACATGACTGAGATTGTCAATCAACTTGAGTTATTGCCTTTAAATTACGATTTTTACCCAATATTTTCGTTTTTGGCTTTTATCTTGAAAATTATAATAGATAGAGAGAAACTGT
>JAOXYJ010185488.1:0-10525 GCA_028566555.1 Lithophaga nigra
ACTTTCCCATTGTGAACTTTCCATTTATGTGTAGCAACATTCCAGCAGCACCTGCATATGGAGTATACATATCTCAGCTTATAAGATATTCAAGATCTTGTGTTTCATATCAGGATTTCCTTGATAGAGGGTTGCTGCTTACAAGAAAGCTACTGAACCAAGGGTTCATTTTGGTAAAGTTGAAGTCATCACTTCGAAAATTTTACGGCCGCCACCACATCTTAGTCGACCGTTACGGATTATCTGCGTCACAAATGACCACTGATATGTTCCATTTGTCGTAGTCACAGTGTCGCCCTTCTTATCTTATTTCTACCTTATTTATGACTTACCACCGAATGTGACTTATTACCGGATTTTAACAGGAGCAACACGACGGATGCCATTAGTGGAGGAGGAGATGCTTACCCTTCCGGAGCACTTGATCTCACCCCCGGTTTTTAGTGGGGTTCATGTTGCTCTGGCTTTAGTTTTCAGTGTTATGTTTTGATGTCATTGTTTGTCTTGTGTCTATGTTTGGCCAAACGTTGTATGTCTCTTTTGTTTTGTTTTGTTTTGTTTTGTTTTTGTTTTTGTTTTTGTTTTTTCTGATTCACGGTTTCTGGCTGACCCTTTGGTATCTTCGAACTTTACTTAAAACGAAAGCGCAGTGAAAAGGTATAACATTATTTATTGAAAGGGGTCTATCCACGGTTTAATCACCGGTAAATCTAAACGTGACAGGACAACTCTGTTTACTAATCTTCTGCTTTGACCTAGATGGTAAGATTACAATTGTGTGTACGTCTTTGGGAAATCACTTCATCAAAATATTCCTCGACTCTTGCATAAACCAATGGAAAAGAGGTCTTCCAAGAAAGATTCTCGAACACCTCATGTTGGCTGTTCATTGCTTGACGTTCTTAATTACTGTCAACAGAAACGGAAAAATGCATTGACTCTCAGTTTTTAGAGCAGGCTAGGAATTTGCCAGATTCGACCTAGATCCTACTAATAAGACTCATATGGTCTTTGAGGACTTGATGCTGAGCAAACAGAACAAGTGTGAAAACTACCATGTGGGAGGACTACACAACAACGTCGATTGCTTCTACCTCTGTCAAAAGTGCTTCAGACTTCCAAGACAGACTATCAAAGAAAAGTCCAACTTTATCATGTTCATCTGTTTCAACGAGACGTTAAGAATTTAGATCACATCTAGCGCGATCACTGGACTTATATTAGCAATGCAAGGAGCAATTCAAACAGTTCTGTCCAGAGTATTGGATAGAACCACATAAATTTGCAGTGATCGATCTAACCAGCAATAAGGAAAATGACAAGTAACGTAGATGTTTCGATGATTTTTTTACAACATAGATACATAAAAAATAAATATTTAATTATGGATATTTAAAAATATGTCATCATGAGGTGTGAATAAACTATAAGGACACTAAGCGGTTTGATTGCAAATTACAGGGTCACCGTTAATAAATGTCAATAAGTCGAAGAAAACAACAGGCATAGTGATGTAGACATATTCCGCTAAACCACAGGCTTTGCAATTGATTCTTATATTTTCAGATGAAGCAATGTTGTCGTGAGTTTCAAAAATGGAGAGGAAGTCTGTTTACTATAAAAACTGCAGAAAGGTATTGTTCATAGATGGTGATGAACATATGAGTCTCCAAGATCCAGAATCTGTAATGAATGTTTATGTAAACGAAAGAATGGTCAACGCTGTATTAACCACTGCGTTGTAGATGACACGTTATGTTATCGACATTTGCAACAGAAAGAGAAGCGGAATTAACATATCTTCAAAACTGGAAATTCAGTGTAGAAAAATCATCTAGGTGGTGAAAACGTTTGTCGAGTACATACGCAAAAATAGCAACAGGGTAAAAAGATCATCTTTAAGGGTATCCAGTGTAAAAGTAAGTGTTTTAACGATGAAAGACTATACCAAAGACATTTTTCAGCACACATTAATGTTTGAAGATACGCTTAACGCTATGAACAGTTTACTCAAACGCTACTGAGCGCCGTTTGTTTTAACGGTTTGAAGCATTCACTCAAAAGCTATTTAGCGTTCATTCTTCCCCTATAAATAACAAACGTTTATAAAACTTACTGAACAGCGTGAAGCTCTTGCATAGCAGCTGCAAAGAAGCGAGCCTTATGAAACAACGACTTCAGAAACAATGTTTTAGTAGGACTCACCAAAGAATTTTCACACCTTTAGCAGAAGAACAAGAAAAGGTTGTTTCTCAAATCACCAGTGAGGGAGAAGCACCACCAGCCCTTATATTGATGAAAACTCACTACTCATCGATCAAACAATACAAAAATATCTCACCCTAAGTATGACGAAGGATACTAAAATTCGAGCCTGATGTCAGAACGATGAAAGTCAAATTCAAAGTTGTTTTGTTACTAAACTGTAGACTGAAGCAAAACGATTATAAATAATTGTGCAAATTACAATTGTTGGAAAAAGGTTGTAACACAAGAACCAAAACAAGAATTCTCTCTCACTGTTCCTTGGAAAGATAGCAGAATCACTACTTGATTCAACACGTCCATTCAACTGAAGAACAACAAAAGCTATGGTCTAAGAAGATCTGGAGACTAACATTACCTTTCCCAAAATCCCATAAGAAAAAATGTTTTTCGCTACTCACCTGTTGATGGATCTAACTGGTATACCTGTCTTCCTCGAAAGGCTACTCAAGAAAAAAGAAAGGAAATTGGCCCAAACCTTTTAATTTCAGCTTCCGATACATAGATGATGTCCTGTCACTCAGCAAATCATGATTCAGTGACTATCTGCATTTATTTCCAATGAGCTTGAGATTACAGATACTATCGATACCAGTAAATCAGCTTCATACCTTGACCTTCACCTCGAAATTGACTCTAGAGGAAGACTACAAACATGACTTCGCCTTTCCAGCTGTCAACATCCCATTCCACTGTAGCAACATTCCAGCAGCATCGGCGTATGGAGTTTACATTTCGCATATTATTCTAGAGCTTTTGATTTTCTGAACAGGGCTCAACTGCTGACTAATAAGCTTCTCAAACAAGGGTAAGTTGCTCCAGGCCGAAGTCATCCCTTTTGAAGTTCTATGGCCGTCACCATGAACTGGTTGATCGTTATGGGATAGCCGTTTCCAAAATGAAATTGGATCTTTTTCCTGAGCGATAGTTTTGTCTTTCCTATCCTCGAACATGACTTTTTCCAGGACCTGATAATGGGCAACACGGCGGGTGTCTTACAAGAGGCAGGCACTGCTTACTCATCCGGAGCAAATGAGTGTTTTTGTTGGGTCCTCGTTGCTTATCAATGTTTTTCGTGTTTTGACTTTGACGTTTGTTTGTATTTGTCTTATTCTGGAATTTGTCTGCGTCCCTTGATTCATGATTTCTACAGATTCATCCTTCTGTTTTCTTACCTTTTCTTTGAGTACCATTTACTATTGAATCGAAGATGTTAACGATTACATACGACAAATGCGTCTAAGTGGTGACGTAGCTAAAGTTATTATGCTTGCTCAATACATTGACAGCAGAAAACAGTACTAGGTCGATTCCAATATCGATAATAGCATCAGCACTGCACTAGGATTTGAGCGACAAATTAACAATTACAACGATGCAGTGATAGGTTAAAATACCTACCTACCCATCTTCTTTGTGCCAGGTGGTATATAAGGCTGCCACCTGGTCCCTCTTTGATCTCTTTTCTTAGCTATCTTTTAAACTTCATTCCAGGTCTTCTCATTTCTTAATCTCGTTCTCAATGGTCCTTTTCCACGTTTCTCTTGGTCTTCCTCTATTCCTTTTGCTTTCAGCTGGTGTCCATTGAAGAGCTGCTTTTGTGATGGTGTCATTCTCTTTTCTAATTACATGTCCAACCTATCTGAATCGCCGGTGCTTAATCAGGATCATGATGTCAATTTGCCCAGTCCTTTTATAGTGCCTCATTGGTAATTTTTCTTGGCCGGTAGATTATGCGGATTTTTCTAAGACATATGGTATGGAAGCCTGATAATCTCCAGCTGTCCTTCTGTGTGATTCTCCAGCATTCTGCACCATACAGCAAGACTGAGGGGACACTATTTTGATAGAACCTGATTTTGGTTTTCTCCCTGATGTTGCTTGACCTCCATGTTCTACTTAATTGATGGAATGATGTTCTGGCTTCTTTGTGGTGTCTTTTTCTGTAACATTGTTCTTACTTATAATGCTGCCTAGGTAAGTAAAATTTTCCACCACTTCTAGGATTTCATTTCCTAATGTTATGCTAGATGGAGTGTGTAAAAGCTGTATGGTCTTCGTCTTTTTCTTATTAAAATAGGTTAAAATGAAGGATCTGAAATTCAGTCAACAATAGACGGAAAAGAATCTTCAAAAAGAAGGTTGCTTTTTACCCATACCAGAAGAAGTTACTATGTGAGCTCTTTATATGATAGCTTAAACAATGCTACAGGCACTCAGGATCGGTACATGAGTGGACCCAGTGGTATGGCAGTAAACAAGGCTCTTGGATATGGATTGTACCTCAAAAAAAGGTGGAAAGGTATAATGTATAAATGTTCAGGCCTCATGGTAAGGGTTTGTATATCTCAAACCAGCTAAAATACCACAAATATATGGGGCTTCACTAAAGTTATAAATAAAATGTTCGATGAATCAGACATTGGGAAAGATGAGAATAGACAGGCAAAAATGGAATGCACAGAGGAAAAACTCGAATAGGAAATTCAAAAATATAAGGGCACATTGAAAATCTACCACAGGTTTCATTACAGGTATATTATGTGCCAGTGGTACACTTAAGACAGCTTTAACGGGATTAAATTGCATGTTGCATTTCCCTTAGAGTGTTTGGCTTATTTGAATACTACTGCAATCTTGTTGATGTATAACATCTGCAGGAGAGTGGTAAAGAAAAAGGAAAAAAAATTCACGGTGAAACTGTCAAATTGGCAAAATCCTATAAATTAGGGGTGGAAAATCAATTAAGCCAAAATTTGGCGTATGAAAACATTTCCAGTGTTGAATATGACATTTTTGGTGAGAGGCCTGGATGGCCGAGTGGTTAAGGTCGCTGACTCGTAACCAGAAGCCTAACACCGCTGTCGTGGGTTCGAGCACTGCTCGTTCCGCTTCATGTATTAAGGTCACCAGACACCTACCCAAGGTCGGGGGTTACTCCTGGTCAGCTGTCCGGGCTTTCCTCCCCTAGTAAGTCTGGTAGTCACGAGATAGCAAAAAAATTGCTGGAAGTGACGATAAACCATCAACAATCAATCAATCAATGAATCAATCAATATGATATTGTATGAGGAGATTGTGAGTGACCAAGAATATACTATGACTGAGAGGAAAATCTGCTAAAACCAACAGATGCCTTAAGTGATGAATTGACTATGCATACGAAAATCTTCTTTACGCTATTTCAGAGCAGTGTGTTTACCACTCTACATTATGACGTTTCTCTTCTTTTTAATAACTGATTATCTATTGACATTTGCTAATTTAAAATCTACATTTTGGTCTGTGTATGTTCAAACCAATGTATGACTAATATTTGCTTCTGGGGCTCGTTTCCTTACCATTACTTTAAAATATTTTACCTTTCAAGATCTTTGACTCGTGCCCTACAATCTCACTGCATGCCCAAAACTTTAAATGTTGGATATTCTTTGTCCTGAGGTATAAAAGTAAACGGGGTCCATATGGAGTACTTAATGATTTACGTCTTCAGTGTCATGGATTTCACCAATATTTTTAACTTAAAACTTTTGACAAAGATTACTGGACTATATACTTTAAAATTTTAAGTACGCAATAAATTAATTAATGTGTTTCATTCTTGTGTTTACGATAATTCTGGAACTGTATTACATACCTGAAAATGCATTTCTCTGTCTTAGTAAGCGGGGTCTACTATTTCTCCGTTTTTCATAGAAATTTGTAAGGCTTACATGTAGCGTGCAAGGAGATTGAAGTTCGATGAGTTATAGATATTTGATCATAAATTGCAAACATGCCAAGAAAATTTGATAATCTAAACAATTTAGAATCCCTGGAAACAACACTTAGAGTATTGTGCTTAGACTTATATACAAGTCTATGCTCGTCCCCTGTGGCAGATCCAGGATTTTCAAAAAGGGGGCGGAAAATTTTGCCAGTAAGGGAGGGGGCTGTCAAAAATCTGAAAAATGTACTAATGATGCCTATCTTATATTACTCTTGTATACTGTGTTTCTTCAAAATCAAAACAAAGAAAAACTGAAAAAAATAATAATTCATTTTATAAATATTATTTATATAAAAAATGATTTATTATATCAGAGACATATAAACCCAGAGATTAGCAACTCCTTTAAGACCTTTAATTGACCATATTATCCACTGAAATATCACACGGCCTCTTCTTTACTTTGCGAACTACTTTTTGCTAAATTGGCATAATTCTTTCAAATTAAGTTTATTTGATTCCTAATATATTTAGCAATAGGGTTTTAAAAGTTTTTAAGAAAAATATTTAAAAATACAAATTTTATAAAGAAATAAAGTCAAATTTTTGCATGAAAATGTTGAAATTTCTCTGATCTCACAAAACTAGGGGTTGTTTTGGGCCTTTTGATACTCCTTTTTTATTTCTATAGATAAAATAATGCTTAAGTTAAAAATCAAAAGCTGAATAATTTCCCGATGGAGTATTGAAGGTTTTATTTCAAGATTTTTTGTAGAATTTGAAATATGGAAGATTTAAGTCAAGGTTTTGCATTTTATTTTGAATCTTAATGGCCGCGAGATTTCACAAAATTTTGCCAAGCTGCTAATCTCTGGTATTATATGTCTCTGATATAACTAACTATATATTCATCCAGACAAAATTTAGTCCTAAAATTTAACCGAAGCTTTGACTTGAATTCTTTGTAACGATCAGAAATTCGAAATACATTTTTATACATGAAAAGATATTTTAAAAAATGAATATCAAGAACAAAAGGCGTCACACTTGGTACATTACTTCACGTTAATCCTCATACGATCTTCTACACTGTATGTACTTCTATCTGATTCTGATATATGAATATTTCATTGAAAGGTACAACTGCAAAATCGTATGTTATTCTAGGGTATTCAGATCTCTCATAAACCAAAGAAGTGAAAATGCATGTAGAGGATCTACTATGTTTTGACGCGTTTAGTTCAAAATTCTTCCGTTTACTGTCATAGTTGTTTCCAAGAATGAGATCTTTAAGAGTATTTCATACAGAATCTAATTTTAAGTTATGTTCCACGGTGGAGGCCATCATGGCTATGTCCTGCAGTGGTGACCCTCTTGGATAAAAACCAGAGTCTTTGGATGCAGTTCTGAAAATGGACCACCTAAAGACCTTTTCAACCAACTTTGATTTAAAATTTAGAAATTCGATGTTTATACATATTTCCAATAGATCCAGTTTTAAGAATCCTACACTATAAAATTATGTGATTATTATTGCAAGAAATCGGAAATTCTATAATCAATAATGAAAGCAGTGGGCCTGTACCGCTCACCTGGCTAATTTAGAACATCTACATGGTAAGTAATGAAAAGGAAAATTACATTACATACCGGAGTATTCTACTTAGTAATCATAATTAAACAGTTGGAATTAATTGAAATTTTTGCTTCAGATACAAATAAAAGTAATTTCCCAGGACTTCCAAGTATAACTATGTGCCGACATAGTTGTCATGTTAGCTGCCCAAACAGTATAAAATGAGGAATCCTTTTAGAGGACTACCCAATCATCATTCCTATAAACTTTCAAAACATTTGTACCTTGTAGTTTCAGAGAAGTTTGGCGAAAATCGGCCAATCAGAAACAAAATTACCTCTGGCGGCCATGTTAGTTGACCAATCGGCACGAAATGAGGAAACTCTGTGAAGGATCTTCCCTATATCATTCACGGAAAGTTTGGTCGGAATCGGCATAGGGGTTTCAGAGGAGATGATTTAAAGGTACATACACTACAAAATAAAACTATGAGCATCATAGCCGTCTGATCAGTTCATAACGAGAAATCTTTTAGAGGACCACCCAATCATCATTCCTATAAACCTTCAAAAACTTTTGGCTTTGTAGTTTCAGAGAATATTTTTGAAAATTGTGACAGCCAGTCAGAAACAAGAATTGCCTCTGGTGGCCATGATAGTTGAGCAACGGCACGAAATGAGAAAATTTGTAAAGGACCTTCCATACATCATTCGTGCAAATTTTGGTTGGAATTGGCACAGCAGTTTCAGAGAAGATTGAAAAGTAAAAAGCTAACGACGGACTCCAAGCTAATGGCAACAGTCACACGGTCCTTCGGACCAGGTGAGCTAAAAAGTAGTTTAGAGAATTTACACATAACATTCCATATGATGGTACTATGTTCAACTAAATTTTGCGATGGTGGTCGTAAAGACCATCGGATACAATTTCAAAGACTAAAAGGACTACATGCATAAAGTTTTGTCCATTTGGTTCGGTGGTTACGAAGAAGACTCAGAACATTCAAATTTTCAACCTGTCCAAGGCCATTGTGGCCATCTTGAATAAAGGGCGGAGCCGTCGGATACATTTCTGATAGGAGACCTGCCAAGGACAGTCCCTACAAGGTGTAGTTTCAACTGGCCCACCGGTTTCAGAGAAGAAGATTGAAATGTGAAAAGCTAACAACCGCGGAGACGGACGGACGACGAGCGACACCAAGACTAGTGATGGCAATAACTCACACGGTCCTTCGGACGAGGTGAGCTACATGTAAACTTTTTATACTACATGTAATTAGAATTCAGATTTACGTTCTGTAAATCAGATACTGATCCCTCATGGGCTTTGCACTCTTTTAGTGAGTGAATCATGTCAGTACGAAAACCGTAAGAGATGCGGAAATGCTGGTGACATACTACCTATATAACCTCTCCCTAAAAGAAATTCAAAGAAAAGAGAAATTTGACCCATTCTACTATATTTCACCCTATATGTATCTCAGAAATGGTAAGAGACAGAGAAAATCCGTTGATATATGTTCACATATTACCGAAAGCTCTCTTCAAGAGGAATTCAAAGATGAAAAACCGTTACAATCGGACAAAGAATAAAAATTCTATGTACTTCGGGAAAACGCGAAATTTGACCATTCTGCTATGTTTGAACCTTTGTATCTCGGAAACCGTAAGAGACGGAGCAAATCCGTTGACATACTACTGAAAGCTCTCTCCAAGAGAAATTCAAAGAAAATAACCAATCAAATTAAGACGAATAATAAATATTCTATGTACTTAGGAAAAAGGCGAAATTTGACTAATTCTACTATTTTGACCCTACGTATGTAGGAAACCTTAGAGATAGAGAAAATCCGTTGACATACCACCAAAAGCTCGATTCAAGAGGAATTCAAAGAAAAAACCCATCAAAATCCAACGAAAAATAAAAATTCTGCATACACAGCAAACAACAAAATTCTGTAATTTTAACCCATTTTATCTTGAAAGTTATAAATAAGGGAAAAAAATGGTTGATTGTTCTTTAAAACATTCATTAAAATGAACATTTAAAAAAAGTTCATCAAAATCGGATGAAAAATAAAAATTTTCAAATTTTGAAAATTGTCTCCTTTTATCTCGGAAACTGTGAAAGCTACGCAAAATCCGTCGACATACTCCAGAAATTTATTGAATGAAAAAACAAAAAACAAAAAAACATTAAAATGGGGTGAAAATTTAAAAATGCTATTTCCCCCTTTTTGGCCCCCAATTCTGAAACCGTAGGGGCCAGAGCCTCCATTATCAATCCCAACCTTCATTTTTCCTCAAGAATTTGAGAAGCCGGTTGAGATAAAACAAAAGCAGTGGAACTGTCTTTTTGATAAGAAGAAAAAGGTGTATGTGGTTATTTACAGAAGTTGCTACGTGCAATAAAGTTAATTAATGAATCATAAGGATATGTTTTTAAATCGCAGTTTGTTTATGCTCTCACACAAGAAGCGTGTGCAAAGTCACTCACCTAACAACAATTTTATTACTGTTAAAAGTTACGGTAACTGTTGAAACAGTGGGTCTAAATAAAAGTGCTAATAAAAAAGCTTCATCCTTAAAAATATGAAAAAAATTATGCAAATCAGTGAAAGATCGTTCTTTTATTTCCTTCATTTTTACATTGTGACAACAAACCATTCACCAAAGGAAAAAATCTAAAGTTGGGCAATATTCCCGTTGAATAGTAATCGGGTTCGACATTGTAAGTACGGTGTGCCTGATTAATAGTCTTGCACATGCACACGACATTGCATGGTTTTGTATTCAGGCAGAAAACTGATTGAAAAAAATCACCTCCCTTGTACAATTTCTTCTGCGTTAATTGTTAACGATGCAGACGAAATCACCACCAAAGACCGCCGGAGGAAAATGTCCATGAATTATCATATTTCTTCAGTTTTTCGAAGTAAGTTGTATATAGCCAGGAGGCCAGATCTTCATTTCATG
>JAOXYJ010185599.1:0-10525 GCA_028566555.1 Lithophaga nigra
ATAGCAGGAGACGCTTACCCTGTCGACGCACCCGGTCTCACTCCTTATGGAGTTCATGCGATCACGTCCAATTATTTCTCGATATTGTGTATTCCAAACGATTTATGAATCTGGAATTTCGGTATACTACGCTTCCTTGTACATAGACACATCAAGACAAGAAAAACAAAAAAGAAAAATTTCCGGTTTCCAGAAATATGGATTTCAGAAGTAGTCAAAGATACGGAATGTTTAAGAAATCTAGACTGATACTCCTTCAAAACTGAGCGTTTGGCATCTAGTAGCGTTAAGAAAAACGATGCAAAAAAAAATAGAACCTTGAAACAGAGAAACTCTAAAACAAAATTTAAAAAATTTCTTTCGTCTTTCGCCATAGACAAGCATTGAAGTTAGGTGGTTTAAAAGCAGGCGTAAACTAACGAAAACTAAACCCAAAGGATAAATGTACTTACAGTTGTGTATATCACAACGGAATATTGATCCTTTGTTCACAAATGAACAAACGAATCTAGTATTGAGAAAACCACTTTTACAAGATCAAAGAAATTAACGGAAAGAAAGCTAATGAACAGTTGCAGAAGTTCAAAAGGTATCTCTATATGTACGATCACTTCATGTAGCGAGTTTCCATTGTCTTTTTTTCTGGATGGCAGAATTTCTATTAATATTTTTACAAGTAAAATTCTTAAATGTTCCTACATAGTTAACTTACAATTGTGGACAAAAATTCTGGTCTTCGACTCTGAATTCGTCTTGCAACTTGGAATAAATCAATTTCTTCATCCATTTCTTTCTTCTCAAGAACAAGACTTAAAGCCACAAAAATTCCACATCTTGTACTACCATTCCTGAATTAAAGAACTTTTTCAATATCTGAAGAATTTGTACAACTTCAAATTTTCGAATTGATGAATCTACCGATAATTAAATGAAAAACGGTGATATTTTGTGAAACAAAATGCTCTGAAAAATGTAAAACTCACCATTAAATTATATGACGAAACTACTGAATGAGAAAAAAAAAGAAAAATAGTAGATAACAATCAGAGATCCAAACCCATGAATTAAATAGTCAAACGGTAAATCCGAGTTCCAGAGAGGGGAAATCCACCTATAGGATTGAGATCAGGTTCGTCGACAGGATTAGCATCTGCTACTACGCAAGCATCACCCGTGGTGCTATTTTATGTTCAGTCTAGTAATAATATGTAACGTCTTTGAAAATGGAGAGATCTATACACATGAAATTGTGTAAAGATCTTTCCCCGAGAAGATCAAATTTAAGTATTCTTACAGAGGATAATAATTAATTATTTGTAGAGAAGATAAAATTTGTACAACTACAAATGTGTAACACAGAAAAAGTTTTAACTAGATTCGACTCAAAATGCATTTCAACTGAAAACAGTTGTTTTTAGTGTGTATATAACAATAAAAAACATTCATGTAACCTAAAGCATATTTTCCATCATTTAATAAAGACACAAAAAGAAAAAAAACAAAACTGAATACCATTAATATATGCGGAGAGCACGATCATTTGGATATCAATAATAAAATAAAATCAATTTTTACCTGCAAATAACTGTAATAGATTCATCTGACTGTTTGTTGTGATTTGAAATCATTTCGACGAAGTCAATCATATTCTTTTCCGAGGATGGTGTGTTATCATTTGACCAATGATCATCACTAATGAAAACTGTTACTTCTCTGATTTCATCCAGTTCCTTAAAAATATGTTTTTTGTTCCAAAGATTTTTATTTGTTTTATAATGATTAATATAATACTATTAATCTGACGTCCTGTTTTGGAAAGAACGTTACATTGAAAGAAACATGTATGAGTATTTTTAAGATTAAGCATCTTATCTTCTTGGGGTGTGTTCACGCTTGATACGACAACGTAAATGATTTTTCTTCATACAGAACTGAACAAGTCTTGATGTCTTTGAACACAATTTAAATGCTCAAATAAGTATGCAGATAAATCAAAACAATCAAAATAATGGTTACCAAAACTATGAAATATAGTAGATTCTATATCACCTTCTGGCAGATCCATAACAAACATGTACCTGTATATGTACAGGTGCAACGTAAACTCAAAGAAGACAAAGAAGTATATCCATGTACTTACAATGAGATTTTGGTCGATGTCACTGTTGTTGGTATAGTACCAGGCGTTATCACCATCCCAATAACACCCATGAAATTCCAGTCGGTAAAATTTTGACAACGTGTTCAAACTAAGCCTGAACTTCCTAATACGAATGAATAGTTTAACTTTACTATCTGGGCAATATTAATCTCTTTCCAAACTTTGGCCTTCAAGCTACACAAAAAAAAATTGTTGAAATATACGTACTTTGATATTGTAATGAAACGCTATATGCAGGTATACATGTATATAGAAATCGTCAGAAAATGAAAGGTATGATAATCCACATGGATGTTTGTTTGAACAGAGGTTAGTGTCGTTTTCAGGAATATTTCATTTACGTCGTGTCTAACAGATTTTGTAGAGGAAAATGTAGCAGTAAAGAGAACGATTAAACTACAGGTAACTAGTCAATCGTTTTTGTACGCACGCCACACCCATAGTTTGCTACGACACAAGACCCACTGAAAAGGTGATATTTTTACCTATTTTGCAGATGAAAATAAAACAATTAATATCATATTTACCTTGTGCCTAAGATTAACAACAATTTGATCAGATAAATAGGACATTTGGATAAAATTGCACCTCCTACAAGTAGAATTTAATACTGTACCTTAAAATACTTTTTCAACATGAAATATAAATGGAAAATGTGCTTACGTTCTTTAATAAATTATATTCTTTTTAAAGACTACAAGTACTTCAATAGATCTTTCAGTTTTTCTAGTCCCTATCAGGTAAAAATATCAGTCTGTAACTGATTATTATAGATGCTGCTAGCCTAAATGTAACCGGTCAAAAGAACTATTCTTCAGCACAACACGTATCATTCCGGCAATTAAACAGAAGGATGGACATTGTGGGTGTGGTAAGATTATTTTTTAATGCCAGCATCTTCAATTCAACTAAAGATAGATATTCTGGTTTAAGAACTTTGTAATTCAAAAATACCATGTTTGTCTGTTCTAGCATAACGATAGTCCTGCATTCATTATCATACACCAATGACCAGAAATCTCCAACTGTTTCGGTCAGTGGACACTGTGTAACAAGAAAATTCTTCTCCTGCTTAAAACTCTAAAATAAAGAAAACAATATTCAGAAAGTGAATGATGTGTACAATCATAGTCATCGAATTTCAATTTTAGTCACGTGTATAAAATAGACAATATACAGCATCAGATATATAAATAATCTCACTGCTGATTTTTATGGGAGTTCATGGTGTTCTAGTTTTAGTTTTCAGTGTTTTTTCTTCCTAGTTGTTTGTTTTGGTGTTTGATTCTTTGTTTCATAATCTTTTGTCGTACGAGAGCTATACGTAACGTTACGTGATATCTATCTGTAGTCTGTGTTCATGTTACTTTTGAAATGCAAATAAGGCTTATGAACCAAACTGAATTTATGTTTTTACGTCAGTCATCTTGTTTACATTGCAATAATATACAATCGTCACTGTTGTATATATCACTTCTAATATTGTACTTACAGGAATGATGACAGCATTTATGTAGTCGTTACGTGATCTTCCATATGACATTAAATATGGTCTGAAATCGTCATCTGTAAAATAAACTTCAATAAGAAAAAAATTTCAATTTACAAGCAGTGTCTACTGATTCAGTCATAGTTTAAAATTCAACTTAACACCAATTATATTTTACAGATTAATGCATAAAAAAGATAATAAAATTACAGTAGAACTTCGGTCGCTCAAATACCCAAGGGACCGACTAAAACAATTCGAGTAACATGGATGTTCAAATAACCGAGGTTCGAACACATGAATTCTTCTGTGAAGGGACTCAAAAAGTAATTCGAGGTACCCAAGGTGTTCGAGTTATTGGTGTTCGAGCGACCGAAGTTCTACTGTATCTAAAATATTGTAAAAGATTGTTTCAGTAGTTAATGCTAGAATGATTCTCACTTACGGGGTAAGATATTTTGTACAGCATTCTTTGAAATGTTTTCTTTTCTTTTTCCTGCTTGGAATTTGTCCATGTTATATGCAGGTTTCAGTCTCAGAAGTTGCTACAATAAAAGTGAAACATGTGATTCGATAAAGATAGAATATGCCAAGGACGGTGTAAGAGCATGAGAAAATGAGCATACAATTAAATGCATATAGCTTTTTGCCTTGAACTGAAAATGAATACTTGAGAGGTTGCGATTGAAACTATTTTACTGAGCGATGAGACGACTCATGCTGTGACTTATAACTTAAAAGGATATGCTATATGTATATGAAACCCCAGCGAAGACCTTGTTCATGTTAATTAGAGAACGGTAAGACGCAAAATATGACCATGTCAAACATATTTTTTCAATGGGTATTTAGAATGAACATAGGAAATAAGTAAAAAGTATATGAAGGAAATGCTGTGAATAGTTGTTTAAATGATATATTCGAAAAACTTTTCAGTTGTTGATCCAGTCTAGATGTTTATTCAAAATTAATAATTTTGATATCGAACACCTTTACCTGATATTCTGCACAGATAACGTTTTCGTTTTTGTTATTCCTTCGACTTTGTTTAGATTGAAGCATGTCAATAAATTCCTTTACTGGAACTGCAGTGTTCTGTACTGTGAAGGCTTCAACCAATGCTTCATACACCGTAATGTATTGATCCTATTATACATCAAAATTAGAAATCAAAGACGAAAGCACGCAAATATTGAATGAATTAAATGCGTTTAAAATTGACACATTGTGCTTAGCAGCTATATTGAACAGTGTTTACCTCTAATTGATACGATATTTTAAGTCTGTCATATGTGGATAAATATTATTTTTTATGTCATATGTTGATTAACCTATATTGATCAAAATAGAGAGAATGAATAGTAGCTATTTCTTTATTTTCAGACCATGTAAGCATATATTTCCCGAATATATCTTTAAAAATATAAACATTTGATAATTTCCATAACTCACAGCTGTTTGTATCATATTCATTCTGTCCTGTCTCATCATATCAGTAAACTCCATTATATCAACAAAACCTGTTTTTTGACCATTTTCATACAGCGCATCCAGTGCTATAAAGGTACCGGTTCTTCCAATTCCTGCGCTGATAAGATTATTACGATTCATATTAATATTATTGTCGTAATCAATAGTTATATGAAATATTCTAAGAATAAAAACATTTGGCAGATATTTACAAATACGACATGCATATAATATCCAAACAAACATTTCTTATTTTTTATATATTCAAAACTTTTTCCTGCTTCGTGACTTTGACAAATTCTGCTAGTCGTATATACGTCTGTGCGAAATTCATAAGAAACATGTCCACTAGAGGAAACAGGACGACTGTGCTAATATGGAAGCAAAACGATGGTGCCAAATCTAATCCACGTGTTTATAGCAAAATAAATAAAAGATAATAATAAAATGAACAAAAGGGTGTGCAATGTAAATTATATAAAAAATTTGCACCATAGAAAGAACCTTCGAGAACTGGGAAGTAAATGAGATCACCCATATCAAATGGCGGTCGCGTTTTCATTTGACCACTCCACCTCTAAGACCAGCAACATAAGGAAGTGGGTTACCGATGCTCACAATAGACACGATCTGTTATATAATCATATTTAAATATCTGATGTGTTTATCAAACCATGGCTTTGAAATAAATCTTTCCTTCAATGTTAAAAATTATGTTTGAAAATGGAACTCGTTGTTATCATTTTGTTTATGTTTATATAAACTTCCCGACAAAACCACAAACTGTGTCACAATTTTAACAAAGAATTCTAAACAATACTTACTACCCGTTGAGGGCAAATGTTATATATTGACATCAAATAGGTATGGGTGGACAAAACATACCTGTTTTTTTACGTTTAGGTGCTAAAAACTGATAAAAATAGATACTTGATATAAGAACATGTACATTTCCATTACCTGGTAGTTATACTATTTGATGTAAAATATATTACTTGATCTGAAAACACCATGTAAAATGTGAAAAAAACCTGCAATGAACTGCTAATGGTCCATTTAAATCACTGATGGTTGATTTCACCTTTCTGTGGAAATATACCAAATTTGTTTTGTCTGGAACACCATGATCAGGCCATTGAGTAAAATGAAAATGATGAACAACTCTTGCAGTATTAGTCTGAAATTTACGAATGAAAATAAAATTATGAACGAAAATTAAAAACATGAAAAAGAATAGAAAACATTACAGCAACGTCAGAATCATAATTGTAAACCATTGAAAATACATTATTCGTTCCTTCGTTGCAAAGAAAGAAATCATGGCCGTAAGGCTTAAATACATTGTATTATGCTAGTATATGCAAAGTGGGTTTATTTGGACATGGGCCTGTGACAAATGGCTTGGGCCTCTGACGAGTTTTACATCTCCTTATATTTAATTTTTCTCTATATTTGATTAAAATATCTCGGTTTCAAATTCAATTAAAAATAAATCGCCAATGGTTTTGTGAGGTCGCCTTAAATTATGACATTAATTACATGATATTTTTTTAAAAATGTTTAACTTCAGTTGAACATAGTTTCATATCATATTTATATAGCCAAATATTTCACAACTCATATATCTTTAGTAGTATTCACTCAGAAAATGCAAAACAAAATTATATTAGTGCTAAAAATCATGGCCGAATACAGTTAATTCCGATATAACAACCAATTCTGCACACGGTCCATGTTATAATAATAGTACTAAGGGCTTGTCCAGGTAATGTTTCAAAGTAGTTACAACGCCTGCAAAAAACATCTGCGTTCTTTTGTGGTTCATATAATAACTAGTTTGGCATCTGATCGAACAGAAAAAATGTTATCAAATAAAATAATTAGTGCTTCGGTTTTGATGCAGCAGCCTTGAGCTAAATTGTCCTGTCTTGATTGTCTCCTGTCAGACAGCCTGTTGATATTTAACATTTTGTCATACTTGTATTTTACTGTGTATCTGTCTATTTGTTACATTAAACTTAACATGTTTGATGTATTAAGAGTAATAATCTACACAATTCCATTAAAAACATTTTTAAAAAATAAAAATTAATATAGGAATAAAAATTCACTACAAAAAAGCCACACACAGTTTTGTTCTACATGTAAAAATATTTATGTCTTCATACCGTCTACATTAAGTCAAGGGTAGTTGAGAAAGAGAGTCCTGTAGAATTTTCAGTAGTACCTTTCTAAAATAATAGTGTGATCGGAAACTGGACAGAAATGAATAAAAAGTTTGCTTTCTACTTTTATAAGAAACATATTTCAAAAGTTATAGGAAGTAAGAGATAGATGAGAGAGCATGAACCACAGAACAAAAGCTTATTTAAAATACCTACATTTTTCTTTACTATCTCTAGGGAGCGATAAGTATAGACTGTATATTGTTTTTCTGTTGTCATTTTTAGTGTGAATTTTCCTACAACCAATGGCTTTAGTGTTGAATGTGGCCAATACTGCTCACACTTTTTCTAGAAATACAAAGAAATACAACTTACAATTCACGAAAATCAGAAAATTAATTAACATTTCACATTACATGCTAGTTATTTTCTAAGGAATCAATAAAATAGTGAGAAAATGTTGAGTTTTGTATATTTCATAATGCTTATATAAAACTGTCATGGATACATACATGCTATATATGTTATCGATATTGGTGATTAAATGTAGTATTTATTCAATATTAACATGCATACCTTATCTCCTTCTCTCAATTTTGTTACCATGACAATTTTACCAACATTTTCCTGCCATATCATCTCCCAAAAATCATTTACTGTTGACTTTTTTGGCCCTAAAAAACAACAAATATAAAGCGCAATAATATTTTCTCTCGTTTTAAAATACACTGCAGTGATCTACTACGAAAAAAAATAAACATTTAGGGGGCTCCAACATCATGCAAATACATGAAGCTAAGAACTTCCTAACGAAAAATTCTGTATTTGGCAATTTATACGTAGAGTTGTTAACGTTTTTGTTGCAATAATTCAGATACCAGATTTTCTGTGTTTTTATCTGCCCTTACAGATATAGCAAATTATAAAAGCAACTATGCTCACAAGTTGAAACAACACATGAAGAATTAGACAGTTCAATTTGTCAGTAAAATATTATCGAAATGTCAATCAGAGATAATTAGTTCAGCTTGAATATTATGGATCGCCCTTCAAAAGCTGTGACTTAATGTCAGGTATTTGCACCTGGCTTAAACTAATTGTGCCTTGCCGTTCATATATGTTCTTCCTCATTGTCATTTATTACGATTTCAGTTTGCTTATTATTATATATATATATCTTTTCTTTCGTAAACAATGAACATAATAAATGTAAAAAGCAGCTGAAGATAATTTCAAATAAAGAAAACAAAATACTGTTATATCAGTAATTATATTCCAATGGCCTGTTGTCGTCATTTTAACCTATCTTAATCAATAAGTACCATGTTCTTTTAAATTTCAGATGGAATTCTAGATGTTGGCGAAGATAAGCGACACATTTTCGTTTTTTACTTGTATTGTAAATTCTTGCTTCAATAATTACAGACTGGGGCAAATTGGAGTTAACAAAAGTTAATGTTATAAACCTGTATTCTAGAAACAATAAATACCTGGTAGATCTTCAGATTTGCATCCAATTTTTCGGCTTTTTTCTATGTGAAATAAATTTTGTCAGATTGGATTGTTGGTTGTTGGGGGTTTATCGTCACTTTCAGCAATTTTTCAGCTATCTCGTGACTACCAGACTTACTGGGGAAGGACAGCCCGGACTGCCGACCAGCTGAACCGGTGAAACCCCGACCTTGGATAGGTGTCTTGTGACCTTAACACATGAAGCGGGGCGAGCAGGGCTCGAACCTCCGACAGCGGTGTTAGGCTTGTGGTTATGAGTCAGCGACCTTAAGCAGTCGGACACCCAGGCCCCTCATTAGTTGGTTAATTACTATAGGGATTTTCTATGTAGACGTGTTTCAGGTTTAATAAATTCATTTTTGTCTCTCCCCTTTCACAACTTTCGAAAAGATGGACGCTTTACACTGACTAAGAAATGTTTATTCAATTGATGCACTTGAACTTACACCCCCCCCCCCCCAGTTTATAAAATTGTAGACATTTTTTACCAAGCTATTCAGAGGCACCATGAGGTATTCTGTGATCAATTTTTTTTATTAAAATAAACATTAATGGGAAAATACAAAATGGTGTTGTATTAGGTGTACTAGTATGTTTATTTCTTCTGTATTTAAATAAGAAAGATTTTCTTACTAGTATGTTAGAACAATGTAAAGATGTGCAAAAATTACTGCAAGATCATATCTACTATTGTCAATGACCTTTTCGAGACTGGTGGGTAGTTTTCATCATTTTCCCAATAGTATTCATCTGAAATTGTCAAGGGTTTAGGTTGATATTTACTGGAAAATAATGCGTGTAAAATTCAGCTTTCATCACTGGTACAGACGATTTTTCTACACCCTATGTTATTGTCCATACAGTAAAAATTCAGAAGATACAAACTGATGCTTATCTGTGGTCAATAAGAAGCGATACATGTTCTGGAAATCGCGACAAAACTTCCAATATATGTTCTGTAGGGAACTGTTTGGTCTTAACGTCTGATGTACACTGTCCTAAAAATTGCTTATAGATTTGGTTTTAAATGTGTATTCCATATTTCTTTTTTATTTCTTAAAAGAAAGGAAATTGGTTAATTCATTTAAGAAATAACATGTTTTTCTAAAGATACATGCTTGCGAATATTTCACCTTTTTTAGATTAAACATTTTAATCGCTTGAAATTGAATTTTCGAATTTAGACACCCTATTAAAGGAGCTGATGTTTCTAATTTTTTATTTCATTCATTAATATTTTTTAGACTTTCCCAGAAAATATCATATTGAAGTACATTGATAGGATTAACAGATAAGCGATATTTAGTCTATTGGCATGACCAGGACTATACATTAAGAGCACAAAACGTTCCTCCGTTCCTTCCGCGAGTGGCCTTGTTTTAAATGAGTAGATTCAACTACAAAGATTATTAGATTTATTATTCAAAGTTTGATCATATGTTGAGAAATATTGTATCGTAGTACACTAATTTTCGATGTTTTCTTACGGATTATATTATTCGTGGAGTAATATCTGCCAAGTACTATGAATCGGAATTAAACGGGGTCATCGACGATTCCCTACCTGTATTAATCACAATGTTATCTAACCATGTATTAGAATGTCTACAATAATGGTTGATTGATTGTCCAGCGGCAAATTTTTCATGCACATTCAGGACGAGAACAAGTTCACAATATATCAATTCGTAGGATCTGAAAAGTGGGTCGACCGGGAGAAGGGCGGGT
>JAOXYJ010185709.1:0-10524 GCA_028566555.1 Lithophaga nigra
TAGAAATGATTGCTGTACATTTCCCTATTAATCCTGCAATTACATTTCATGTTCAAAACTTCTCCTCCCGTGCTTCTGCTATTGACAATCGCCTTGAATCATATTATTCGTTTAAAAATTGTAATAATTCTGCATTTCATCTGCGTTTCCTCTTCTTTTACCAAAACAGAGCTGACAAATGAGTGCGGGGTCTACTAGGGCAGGAGTTTACCGAACGACAGACACACTCTGACGATGAATGTTGAGATGACAGAAAATATTTCATGAAAATGCAATCCTTGATCAAGTTTTTAGTTTTATCTAATTTTAACATTGTTGAGTTATTAACCAATTGAATTAATCCACATATTAATGTTCGACTAACCATAGACATATCCCCTTTATAGCAATTGATGAGAGACTGAAATAAAGCTGATGACAAACTTCTTGCAATAAGACGTATTCATAAAAGCAGTATGTCGTATGAGAATATGTGTAATGTAGATATATTTCTCTTAATAAATTAAAACAAAAGATAATGTACCGGTACACTGAAAACTGCTATTTGACCACTGTCCATCGTCATTACAAATGATGGTGGCATTTCCAACCATTTCATAGTAAGGTAAACATTGATACTGGTATGTATCTCCAGCTTGGTACTTTTCGACAGAATCATTGATTGTCCTTGGTATCAGTGGTGGCCTTTGACACAAAGCTACAAGTGAAATAGAATTTTATTTTACACGTACATTTCGTTGGTTGATTGGTGATCCATTTCTTTACATGTTTAAACATACATGGTCATTATAACATAACCAGCCAGTGGCTTTAATATTAGCTATAGCCATTCTTGATTCATCTGATGAGACAGAATAAAGATAGATAAACAAACTTGGAAACTGTTTCAATAATTTCATACTATATATTTCAGATTCATATTTCTAACTAAATGTAGAAGGACTTTTTTTCTCTAGCGCCATTTTTTTTTACTTTATCAGACCTTTAGAGATCCAGAAAAGGCATTCACTGTTCAAAGTCCATAACACCTTGCTAAAGTCGGGATTTTTTGCATTTAGTACTTTCGGTTGTTCGTCTGTTGTATTCAGGGACTTATTTTGTTGTCCAAACTTTCAATATTTATACCGCATTATTTAGATTTAGTGTTTGGCTTTTTGTCTAACTGTAAAAGAGTATTATCGTACAAGTAACCATTCCTAAAACTAATAAGTAAAATCAGCACATGGTCTTATTCTGAAAAAGCTATCTCTCCTCATTTCCTATTAAGGTCATTAGAAATGTGGATATGTGGATTGTTTTAAGAAATATTTGAAAAATTATTTATTTTGTAACTCTTTCAAAGCATAATTACGTTTGTAACATCTGAATTCTTGTGACCAGCTTCCCGTCGGTAGACACCTCGTTGTAAAGCTTCCACTGTGAATGAACCCTGTTTCACAAACTATATCATGGCTGCTACCAACATTCGTAGAAATATTTTTGAACTCAGGACTCCTGTGATCAGCTTTTATATAAGCATGATCAAACTCTGGAACACCACAATCTAAATAAAGGTTGTAAAAGGTTTAGAATGATAATAATTACAGTATTTATTTGATTGAAATAACGGTCTAATTGAGTATGAAAATTATACTTTGTAGAACCTACAATGTAGTGTCCTTTTACCTGCGAAAGAATAAGACTGGTGGATGAGATAAACGGTCTTTAGTTCCTTTTATATCCATGCATGCTTTGTATGACCTGCAGGAAAATCATATAATTAGTGCTTTCTGTGCTTTATATACCGTACCGATAATGAACATTGGTGGCAAGTTACTTTCAAATACCATACTAGTTCATCTATAATAAATTTACCCAGTGTTAGTTTTAACTGAAGTATAGTCTATGCCTGTAAGAACTCATTTCTATAATATTTCTTTAATGTATAATAATATGCAGATTTACCAGGAGTTTCATACAGACAGTCTTCGTCCAGTTCACCATCAAGATCGAAGTCTGGCAAATATTCACTTTCTTTACCGACAAAGGACGGGAGTGCTGTAAAACAGGATTCAGACTGAGTTAAATCATAAAAATATTTTCCGTAGTTTCTGTTGTTGAAAAAAAAATTATATATGTATATGTGCATGTATGTGCAATGTTTCGTTCAAAATAATATTTCTAGTTCATGTTTGCATAATGCCATAACTTGCTTTCAGGTTTCCTTTTCTTTTCTTTTCTGTGAGACACAAACGAAAATTAAGATTATTATTTTTATAGCTGTAATTAAATTTTTGCAGTTGTGTATGGATTTTAACTGCAGGGTATTGAAACATATGAAATTAATATGTAGACGCTAAATGTATCAACATTTAAATCAGACATGAAATTAAGTTAATATACACGTGTACATGAACGCAATGTAAATACATATACATTGTATGGGCAGTAGAACATAAAATTGGTCTGTCCAAATTATTCAGAAAACATTTTCGTCTGAAATTAATGAGATATCAAGAGATATTGAGTAAATACATATAAATCAAAATCTCATATAATATGCGAGTCAAAAATCAAGAAAACAGTACTTTAGTTTCTGCTTTACATATTGAAGTCACAGCAAGGCCTTCAATAATAAGCTATTATATCCTACTGTACGTTCTATTCTTATTATATTCTACTGTACGTTCGAGAGCTATTACATCATACTGTACGTTCCAGAGCTATTATATCCTACTGTATGTTCGAGAGCTATTAAATTCTACTGTTGGTTGGAGAGATCTATTACATCCTACTGTACATTCGAGAGTTATTATATCCCCACTGTATGTTCAAGACGACCAAAAGTGTTGACACGAGTATATAAATAAAAAATACATCAGCGCATCTTTGTCACTCCAACAGATGCGGGTTATAAACAAGTGTGAAACAATCTCACAAATAATGTCGACAAACAATTTTGAAATTTAAAACGTTAAATCAACCCACAAACAACCCAATGTTTTAAAACAGTTTCCTTCTTTACACTGATACAATTTTGAAAACATCGACATGCTACAAGGTTGGATCTACATTGAAAACGATATTAGCGACGTATTATTTATACATATCAAATGTTTTAAGACGTTACTTATATCAAATGCTTTAAGACTCCATATAAAAAAACAGGATATCAAGCTTATACACCCGTGTAGCAGTGTATGATGGCACAACAAACGTAAGACCTGCAGAACTCACGTTTCTGACGACTGTTTAAATTGTTAAACGATTTTTTGCCTTGAAATTTATGAAATGTAGAGAGATATAGAATAAATACCTAAGTGACAAATCTCATATAATATACAAGGCATAAATCAAGAAAGGGAATATTGGTTTTATTTCTGCTTTGTACCTTGACGTCACAGTAATACCTTTGTCAATGAATGATTATAACCTACGTTCGATACGATCAGTGTGTCGACATGAGGATATACTAGATATCAATAAATGGCACATCTGTGTAATCTTCGCCATTCCTACAGATACAGGGTTACCAACAAATTACATAATGATAGAGGAGATAATCTTACATATACTGTCTTCATATGAAAATAGACAACACAACCAAACAACCAACACGTTTTTCAATATCAATGTGAACAACCTTCAGTTGGCCGTGTGAAAACCAGTAGATGTGGGAAAAATACCGTCGGACAGCTTATAATCTGTAAAACTCTACACTAGGCCTTAAAATACAATTTAGATACAAGACATTCTCCACATACAGATACTCCACAACCATTCACCTTAACCCGTTGACACCTTTTATGAAATAAAACTTTATGATAAACAAATGCCTTTTTTATAACTTTTGCTCGTTATTAAATTAGAATGATCTGTTGAAATCTTGATGTTGAGGAATCGAACAACACCGAAATTATTTTTTTCTTTGTAGGGTCAAGTTTATCGTTGAAATCATATCAACGTATCTGCAAAAGAAGGAAGACTTACATTTCATTTAATTCTGGTATTCAAGTGTATTTTTCCCAAGCTGTTTTGCAGACGAATAAATTTTTTTTGTATGTCTTGTCGTTTCTGACCTGTTGTTTAACTTCTAATTTTATTTTTTTCAACCGTACTATTAATATTATACTACAAAAATGCAAGCAGTGATGATATATGTAGCCTACACTTACAATGCGATAAGATAGTCCAGTAGCCAGTTGAACCCATAGCTGTCATTATTCCTATATTCCTCACAGAAAATGGATCTGTTGAAATCCAGTCTATTAGCATTGCAACATTTACCACGGAACCTTTTCCAATTCTCAAATGATTATTCTCCCTCGTTATCCAGAACAGTCGGTGTTCTGAACAACTTAGCAGGTTCTCCACGTAATTTTTCGTTGACTGATGTAAAACATCATTTTGTATTCGTTGTTGAATTATCACCACTTTACCAGAATTCCCACCAAGTTTAATCTCGTAAAAAGGTTGGTCTGATGCCATACGTTCAGATTCTGAGAGATACACGATCGCATTATTACATGCCCTAACCTTGAAAATAATAGAACGACTCGTCCCTGCGTCAACACCATACTTGGAAAGATGTATAGAATAATCAAGTATATTCGGTGTAGTATGCGATGAAACATGCCCAATATCGGGTGTGATTATCTCGTACAGATTTTCTATAATTGTAAAAGAAGCAGTATCAGTGCATTAAACTTTTTAGATTAATATCCTCTGTAAACATGGTAAATCTCACAAATTTTACAATGTTTTAATCCTTTATAGTAGAGAAATAATCGATACTATCAGTTTTGTTCGGTAATTCTAACAAGGGATGCAAAATCATATTTTTTCACATTTCTTAACCAGTGAAAGTAATTTTGTCATAATCACATGTGATGTTTTTGTTCTCAGCGTTTTATTAGTTGAAAATACATTGTGACATCTATGTGTATGCTGTTCTTCAATTTTTGTCAATGTGACGCCATGGAAAAAGGCGACCATGCCCGCTGACGATACGTTCAGAGATAATTACATTGTAAAAATGTAATTTCATTCATTCATTCACCAGTTCATTTATTAATTTATTAAAATCATCAGAGAAATAAGATATTGCATTATCAGCAATTAATTATCACATTTTTCTCCACTCTCGATCGTTAAATCTCCATGTCAAGGCGCGAATGGATAGATACAGTAATAAACTGCTAGTAATGTAAGATTCTACATTTGTATACTAGTATATACAGGTAAGTCATAATATTAAAAAATGACAGATGTTACAATCGACAACTCCTGTACAGAACTAGAGGCTCGCGTGAACATGTAGTGCTCACCTGGCTTATATGTGACCATTTTAGATACTCTAAATAGTAACTGCACATTACAAAAAGTATTATGCCTATACTGCCAATCACTCGAAATAAAATAATTCAACTTGACTGAACTTACAGTTCCAATTCAATTTTTTTGACTTTAATATAAAAGTTTTGTTCATTTGAAGGTGCTGCCGGACACCTTATCAGTAACAAATGAAAAAGGAAATATCTTCAAAGGGGTATGCTCAGTCATCATTCTGATAAAGTTTTAAAACATTGTGCTTTGGCCTGCAGAGAAGATCTTTGAAAATCAGTGCAAAATGAGGACCATCTTCTGATCATTTATGCATAAAATTGGTTCAATCTGTAAATTAGTTTCTACGAAAGCGAAGAGCTGTTAATATGTATTTTCCATAGGGTCCTATGTTAAATTATGTCCTTTGGTGGCGGACATCTTGGATTTCTGATAAGTACCAAAAACACAATTTTGTGACGGACCATCATCTTATCATTCATTCATAATACTGTTTCAATCAATCTGACGATTTCAGAGAAGTAGCTGTCTGCATGCATTTTCGGCACGGTCTTATGTTAGATTATTTACCGAGTGGCGGCCATCTTGCATTTTTATCGGCACCAAAAACACATAATTTATGAAGAATCATCAATTGATCACTCATGTCCCGAGGTGGCGACCATCTTGGACGTCGGATTAGCACCAAAAACACAAAGTTGGTGAGGGACAAATACATAACGATTCGTGCATAACCTTGGCTCAATCAGTTTAACGGTTTCAGAGAAGAAGCGTTTTGACAGGGTCCCATGTTAAACTATGTTCCGAAATGGTGGTCATCTTTGATTTTGGATTGGTACCAAAAACACAAATTTTGCGAAGGGCCATTATCTTATCATTCATGCATAATCTTGGTTCAGTCATTTAATGGTTTCAGAGAAGGCTTGTACGTATTTCCCATCAGAGCCTATGTTAAATTATGTACCACAGTGGCGGCCATCTTGGATTTCCGATCAGCACCAAAAATACAAATATGGTATAGGACCACCAAGGAACATTCAAACCATGAAACAATTCCATTGGCTCTGTAGTTTCTGGACAAAAGATTTTTGAAATTTCAGTCAGTGAAAACACTTTTATTGACCCTGGCATCTATGTTAAATTTGCGATTGGCATAAAACCACACTATAGAGGACCACCCAATGCACATTTCTGCCAAGTTTGGTTTCATTTGTCCTTGTGGTTTCAAAGAAAAAGATTGAAGAGTGAAAAACTAACGACGGTTGCCGGGCGGCGGACGACAGACAGCGAAAGAAGGCGACGGCTGACGACGGACGCCAAGTGATGGCAATAGTTCTATTGGTTCTTCGGGCCAGATAAGCTAATAAACAAAATAAAACTCCCATACATAACAGTAAATGAGAACAGATGTATCGACTGAGTAAAAGGATCAATGCTTAGTTACAGATATGACGGAAAAACAAAAGTTAAAAAAAGAGAAAAATATTTGATGGATTTTTTTTCACGTCTGCACAAATATAAGTGTGCATATAAATTTTGAAAAGAAAATTATATATTAAATATAGTAAGTGTAGATTATAGATAAACAAATCCACTTTTGATAAATATACAGCAGTTTAAGTACAACCATAATGGCTAGAAAAACTTGATGATATTACCGTTCCTATGTATAATCCAATTCCCTTCTATGTAACAGCAAGTATAAATCCCCAAACTTTTCACCAAGAAAGGATCATCATACACCCATGTCATCAAGGTGTTTATGTCTTTCACCATTCCTCTACCTAACTGTATTTGACCATAATTCCAACTAATCCAATAGGATCTATATTCATCACAATGCAAAAGGTCAGTAAAGCTTTCATCAATTTCACTGACTCGATCCATTACTGCTCGAAAATGTCGGATAAACACGTTTTTGCCACGGCCTCCACCAATCACCAGTTCGAGAAATGAATCATTAGATGATAAAGCCGATGATGATGATAGATAAACGAAAGCATCATAACAGGCCATAACCTCAAACTTTAACCACTTTTCTCTCTCAGCATCAAAACCATACTTTGTCAAAGAAATTACCATGTCAAATATTTTCATAAAATGGGTTGCATCTGAAGACAAACGTTTTTCCGTAGTCAATTGAAGTCGCTGTATTTCCCCTGGAAAACACGGTCAAATTTTCATTTTTCATGACACAATAAGATGCAACAAAAACCAAATATTTAATGAGATACTAAGATCATTCATACAATCAGAGAACATGAATAAATATATCACACACACATACACACACATATCTAATGAATTACAAAACAATGTTGTGGCATTTAAAAGGGACAAGAATCTGAAAGACATTTTGGTACAAAAGAAACATATTCTGTCCTTTTATAAACCAAATAAATGTGTACCTTGTGGATAGAATAGTGCGATATGTTCGTATGTGCGCTACACTTGTTAGTTTGAAAATTTTGAAGGGAAATCATTTAATATGAAGAATTACGTTAATTGTAAAACACTCTATAATCTGTAAATTCGTATATGGTGGAGAGACGGACGATACTCTTTATCAGCGACACTAATTAAATTTCTCTACAGTCTGATTCAGAGGCGCAACATTCCACCAGTTGCAATCATTCAGTTAACGATTATGAAATTATTGCGATATATAATGAATGCTGTGGCTGATTTACGAGATACAAATGTATGTGTTAATTTATTGCAGATACATGTACACAGACCTCATTAAATCACAAATTCATTAAGAATGCCTCAGTTTGTATAATGATCAGCACTCGCGCAGCGTCATGAGATTTGTGTTCCAACTGGTGAAAGCTGGTACATGCTGATTATCCGCTATCCACGCATCATTAAGGAGACGGCCAAATGAGTGGTCGGATCGAGGTCGGAATAAAGTTTCCGAGTAGGGTGACATGCCTTCCGAGGACTGTTACTTTAGTACCGTATTCCGTTGCGCATTATCCGCACAAAAACGATTTCAGAGCTTGGGGTGCGGATAATACACCCCAATAGGACTGTTGATGTTTTCACGATCCTCAGAAAACTTGAGGTCGTGTATTTGACTCCATTTTCAGCGACATTAGATCGTTTTTGATATGGAGAAATATAATTATAAATTCTTTCCGTACCATAAATACTTTATATTAATATAAAAGGAAGTGTTGTTGCACAATAAATTGTTATCTTCATGTCAATCGCCACGCAAGAATATTGTGTTTAAACATATTAAATGAACCACCATATTTGATGACAAATGTACAAACATCACGTGATCGTTAGTGTTAAATTTAGCTGACAATCGCGTATTCTAATTAATCGGTTTTGGCAATATTTGAATGAATACAGCTGTCAATATACGGCTTGATTGTCTTTAGCTATGTTGATACTGTTATAAAAGCAGTTTCTAAGTATTAGGAACTTCAAATAATGTTGTTAAACATTACACGCATACGACGACCCGTACCGAATTCGTTACGAAACTTGTCACCGTATTGGAACTTCCGGATCGTAAAACCATCAAAATTTTATTCATGTTTCATAATATTCTAGCTTTTTAATCAATAAAGAATTACATGAAAAGTTGTAATTCAAGGAACTGAAGACTCAATCAATAGAAAAACTGCAAAAATACTGAACATCGGATTGAAAGTTTCCTGTGATAATGACCGCAGATTATCTGTACGAACTAGGTTTTTACCCAAGATTTTAGGAGCAAAGTAGGGGTGCAGATTTTCTGCAACGGATTACTGTACAGGTTACTTTACAGAGTTAAAACAGTAAAGGGATATGAAAAAGTGACCTTTAAAAAAGTTGACCTCTTAATTGTAGGTGACTGCCTGTCAGGTTTGCCTGAACTGTGAATATGTATTTTCATCCATGGTCTAAATCTAGCTAAACAATGTAAATTATGTATTATCTGTATTGGTGTAATCCAACATAATATTCAGCATACTGAACAGAAATTAATAATAAATATTGTACAATTCATATGTGTAAACAAAATACATGGAAATGTGAGAATGAGAAGATAGTGTGACCGATGTATTAGTTTTAAGCTAAAAAAAGCACTGTCCAGAAAACTGTAGTTTATAGACTTTCAATATGTAATTTTCTAATGACAAAACCTAATATAAGTGACTGATGATTTCCTTAAATAGTTATATCTCTGTATTTATTGTAGCATGCATGGATGGTTGGTTTGGTAAGAATTGTTCAGAAGAGTGTGGAAATTGTATGGATGATGAAATTTGTCACACAGTCACTGGCCAATGTCTTGGTGGATGTAGTAAAGGCTTTACAGGAGACTTTTGTAAATGTGAGTCCTTTGGATGATTATACGGTGTCAAAGCTCAGTGGGTATAGAATGGATTGATTTAGTGAGAACTAATAAATTTGATTAGTAAATGGACAAAATTTAGAGTATTTGAAAGACAATAGGAGATCTGATAATGACAAGTACTGATTTTGCCTGTGGAAGTGAATGATAATGACAAGTACTGATTTTGATCTGGAAGTGAATGTCTGGTATTGCAAATACTGTGCATTAATTGCGTTCATAGTATTTGAAATATTATGTCCCTATAATGAAGAGTCCTGGGCGTATTGTTTTACCCCCGACCATCTATCTTTTCGGCCCTCTCTCTCCATCTGCATATAGGGTACATGGTTTTTGCATCTAACTCTTCCTTCAGTTTTTGTCCCCCGCTGCAATGTGGAGTGGGTGATATAGAAATGCCTGGGGTCCGTCCGTCCGTCTGATTTGTTAGTGCTCTAGCATTTTTATTTTTAATCCAATCTTTTTCAAATTTATATTGAAGCTTGATATTGGTGACCTCTTCCTTAAGTTTGAAAATGGCTGCCATGTCAAATTTTTTGTAGGAATTATTGCCCTTTAAGACTTAGAAATCAGAAAAATATTAGTGTTAGCGCTCTAGCATTTTCATTTTTAATCCGATCTTTTTCAAACTTATACTGAAGCTTAATATTGGTGAACTCTTGTTCAAGTTTGAAAATGGCTGCCATGTCAAATTTTTTATAGGAGTTATTTC
Organism: Lithophaga nigra; assembly: GCA_028566555.1. Taxonomy (NCBI): domain Eukaryota; kingdom Metazoa; phylum Mollusca; class Bivalvia; order Mytilida; family Mytilidae; genus Lithophaga; species Lithophaga nigra. The sequence goes on from JAOXYJ010185709.1 coordinate 10,389, forward strand.
CCTTTAGGACTTAGAACATCAGAAAAATGTCAGTTTTAGCACTCTAGCACTTTCATTTGAAATTCAATTTTTTTCAAATTTATACTGAAGCTTAATATTGACGACCTCTTCCTCAAGTTTGAAAACGGTGGCCATG
>JAOXYJ010185819.1:0-10523 GCA_028566555.1 Lithophaga nigra
TGATATATTGTGAACTTGTTCTCGTCCTGAATATGCATGAAAAATTTGCCGCTGGACGTTAAACAAACAATAATCAACAATCAATCAATCAATCTTCTACCTATTGAAAAACGCAATAATGCGGAATCCAATTTTGCCAACCAAAAAATACAAAACAATCCAGAAAGTTTGGTAAATTCTCTGCTTGTATATACATGGACTGAAAATGGAACAGATAATGAATAGAATGGAAGGATAGTATCATACAGCTATGGCATTTTTAAGGTTATTACTCCTGAACAATTCATAACCTGAAAACTACCTTTTTTAAAACATCTTCAGTAAATTTTTGACAGTTTACTTATTCCATAAACTTTGTCCCTTACTTTGGAATGTGGTTTACTGTACATGCAGTTGAACTTTATTTTATTGGGCTCCCAATGTTTTGGGTTTTTTTTTCTTTTTTGGTTTTCAAAACGTTTGGCTAAGAGCATACCCGATGAAGGTTAATCCATAATGCGCTTCGTACGCAACTAAAATTGGTATCTGTGATTTTGAATATTACATTTAACTGATCCTATCCGTCATTGATAATTTGATCTTTCTATGGCACAGTGTTGGTTAATATACGTTACCAATCGTTAGTATCGTTTAATTCGGATTAACAAAAAATATGTGCGACATGCAGTAGTAGATTTCACCTATACACGATGTACAGCTTTATTCTATGAAATTAAGAAGATGTTAACTTAACCAATGCATGTGTTTACGGTTTATTTATCTAATTAAGGTGTGCTATTATTCTCTTTAAACAAAGAAATACCATGAAATAGCTTACATGCCTTTTATATACAGTTCAGAATTCCTGCATGTTTCGGTTATTATTGTTTTTTTTATTATTATTATACTATTTAAATGCATTTTTAAAAAGTACTAATTTAAAATTATGAATCGACTTTATTTCTAAAATTATAAGGACTTCAAACATCAACAGCCGAATTTCTTATAACTTGTTTTAATTCATTTGGTATAGAATTTCCAATAGTAACTGAATCCGTCATTAACGTATAGATTCGTGCATCCAATTTAATGAATAATCGCTCGATTAATTCTTGTTAAACTAAGCCGAATATGGACGCGTCAATAATAACATGATACCGAATTTATTTCACATTATGCGCATTTCGAGAAATAATCTCTCATCAGATGTGCTCTAACTTATGATAATCGTCCAATAAGTTTATATTCGTATAATACGGATGTATGTTTCGATCCGTCACAAATCCGTAAGATGTTGGAATCGATTAGTCACCGATTATTCTAGTACGCATCTATATGTAAAGGCTACTGGTACAAGGACATACTTGTGTAGTACTTCAAAATAGGCACAATAACGTATATGTCGTGCCTCAACCATTTCGGGACCTCGAAATTATTTGGTAAAAAAAATAACAAGATCAGTACTGTCTGATCCATTTGGCTGTCAGGATGGTGCTGTCGGACGAAAACGACGAAAACAATCATAATGCTTCGCACACGTGATTTTGATTCAATTGAAGACAACGCATACGGACCCCTTCAGTTCTTTGTTGTGACGTTTCTCAAACACAAAACATAAGCTTTTTATTACCGCATGGTCAGCTCCTTCGAAAACAAGCAGGACGGAGCTGTACGATTGTAAGCATGCGGTCGAAGAATTCATCAAAAGACTTTTGGCATGACTTAATAAATCTGTCACATCTTGTCGAAATTAAGGAGATGCATATGGCTGAAGAAGAAGAAAAGAAGAATTTCAAAGAAAGAACCAAATATCACATATGAAGTGGGACGTTGTGAAGGTCAGGGATCAATGCCACATGACAGGAAAATACGTAGATGCGGCGCACTACACTAACATCCTCAAATACGGGAAGTCCTGGTTCCTTCTCGGCTATCTTCACAACCCAAACTTTGATTTGACGCCCACCTGTTCCTCAAACTGAGAAAAAGTACGTCAGTTTCAGGGTTAAGATCAGTGGTGGATTTGACGTCAGCTTTAGCCCTCATGCCTTAGTTGCTTCAGATGCTGACGACGATGAGTTTTTGCCTCCCCGTCAATCAATTCGAGTGATACAAGTTGTACATGAAGTAGAGTCAAAGGTCTATCCTTAAAGCTGCATGGTTGCCTCGGGTATCGGAGAAGACACTTCTACAGCATGTTGAACAACAGAAATATGCCACGAAGACTCCGAGTAAGCATGTTACAAGTGGAAAGATTTTTACTTCAGCTGGGACAGTATCGGATCCTGTGTCTGGAAACCAACATCTGGCTGCTAAAGGACGTGTTCGAAAACGTTCAGGGACTTGCAGAAAGAGCTACAGGTTGAATCCCGCGTGGTTCTACACGGCTTCTAGCTTGTCTAAGTGGCGATCCGGAAGGTAACCAGAGTTTAGCTGTTTGTTCAATCTGACTATGTTCCTGATGTTCAAAAACAAATCGGGGAGGGGGGTGGAGATGATATACAGGCATATCAAGGCCAAAATCCACACGTACAGCAGGGAGAAGACGGTTGAGTTTAGTCCTATCATTTTAACGAAGACGGGTTCATGGCGACCTGTAAGAACTGTGAACAAATCAGCAAGTCTCTTTAAACTTCAAACTTCAATAGGGTGAGGAGACGGGTTACATTAGAAGTGGATTTTAAGTCCTTATAACTGCTATCATTTTTTCCGGGAGATATCGTGGTAGACGACGGCGTCAAAAAGCTAGTTCTCATTTGATACAACAGGAATGCACGACCTGTATTAGGCCAATACAAACAGTGTCTGAGGTTCGGCATGAAACTGACCAAGATGTACTAGTATAGCGCCATCCATTTCGGTCAGAAACCTTGAATCAAGGAATACATTGACCTCAGTACGTGAGGTCTATGTAGAAAGCCAATATGGCAGCTGCCAATAACTTCTTCAAATGATTAACAACAGCATGTTTCGCAAAACGATGAAGAACATTAGGAAAAACGTAAACATGGTGCTGATATCATCAAGGAAGAAAGACGACAAACAAACAGATAGTCAAGCTCAACTTCTAGTTCCAGGAAAAAGGCCATCTTCGACAAGAATCTGGCGGCCTTCCACATGGCCAAGATCAAGCTGGGACAAACGTAGCCTATATTTAGAATCTGTCGAAGCTTGCTGGAGCTCGCCAGGAATGTTAGAAGCTGCTTTATAAATTTTACGAAGTTGAAAAGATCATCCGGTATGATTTTCAAAATTAACTTGATTCGGCAACGGTTTTGAGAATGAGAATGACTTCGATGATAACGTCTTCACGAAGTCGTTTCCCCGATTCTAGGAGACTATCAGGTCCTTAAGATTTTGCAGCCGATTTCAACTCAGCACAAAGAGATATCCAAAATAGTTTTGTTTTTGAAAAAAAAGGGTTACAAGACAACCTTTTTTACTAGTTAACCATTTGTTGCTAAAACATTTAAATGAAACAAATAATTGTTTAAACGCCTAAAATGAGAAAAAATTAACATCTTTCAATAACGATCTGGTTGGTTCTTTAAATATTAAGAATGTACATGCTGAATGAAACACAAGGACACTATAAATGTCCCAAAACACCAAAATGACATTACTTTGAGAAATAAATTTCTTCTGCTTTAATAATGACATAATTGAGATAATCACAATGAAAGTTTGTCCTCTTTTTTCTTTGAAGATATGGCACGAGAAGAAGACAAGTGCTTCGAGAGGCTGCAGTATTTCTATAATGAAGTTTCTATTGACGTTGTTCACTTTTACTTTGAAAAGGAGGTCCTGGAAAAGACGACATTCTTTTTCTTTCTACATCAACATATGCATGCAATTTTTCATGAATACATTCCAACTGTCCAGTGTTGTGAATGTCTAACATCGCATTCAATAGCAGCTAAATCTAAAAAAGGTTGCATAGAAGCAACTCAATTCAATCTGTTATTTGACACTTCTGAGATACCAGACACTGGACATGAGAAAAGGCGTAATGGAGAAATCATTCAGCACTGTCTGTGTAAGGTTTCTCCGCGAAAAATTAAGGTTATGGATATGGATGTTATTCTAGTTTCAAGTTTGATAAAAATCTGTTGTACTTCTCCCCTTCCTGGAAATCCAAAATGGTTGAGAACAATTAAAGAAGTTAGGAATTTTATACATCATTTTGGTGATACCCGTTGTTTGTCAAAACCGACATTCGACGAGAAGTGGCAGCTGTTGGAAGAAAGTACCGTTGAAATGGCTGGAGTTATCGGTGAATCTTACCAATGGTCCACACAGAAAAAAATCAAGGATATCAAAGAAAAGAACACCAAAGAAGACAAGCTGGAAGACGTAGTTTCTAAGGCAAATACTAGTCTTAAAAGGGTAAGGATCTGTTGTATACTGAGAAAATAAAATAAATAAATTTACAGTATGGTCTGGTCACAGTTTAAAAAGCACACATGCACACTGAGTAAAGAAAACTTGCTAAACTATACAGGCAAACATCAATTACATTATTTGATTAAATGTTCACAACTTATTAGACGAAATTCTCATCAGTTTAAGTCAGTTTCTCTCTCAAAATAAATATAAAGCAAAAAAAAAGCTTAAAGAATTAGCTATAGGGAATGACATTTCTACGTCTTTGTTCTCTGATAAGATTGAAGCACAAATGGGCATGACGATGTTGAACTTGGTTGTTAACATTCTGAAGAGAAGTTTTTAACCATTTTAAAAGTGCATATATAGCGTAGAAAGTATAAAGTTTAGAGAAAAGTGTAAGAAATAGACCAGTGCTCTTTACATAAAAAAAGAGTAGTAGTAACGACTCGCAAATTAGATTGGGTTTTTTTTCTTTTTTATTTCAAGCAGAAAATCACGGCAACTGATTCAGAATTTTAACACAACTTTAACACTAGGTTAAAACTGGTCCAAATGTTGACTTTTAAGATAAAGATTATTTGTGGAAACTTCATCGACTGGAACTGATGGTAAACGTTCCTTAAAACTTATTTCGAACTTCTCAATTGACGGAGTAAGCAAAAATCATTGTTGAGAAGTTCTTTAAAATTTTCTATCGATACGAATGGCATTGCATGTTTCAAATAAATTGAGCTAAATGTTTACGGGGAAAAAGAAAAGATCAGATTTAGTCCCCTTGGTGTCTTTATTGAAAAAAATATTTTCAGTTTTGTCATATAAGAAAGTTGATAACAGAACACCACCATTAAAGGCCAAAGCCTAATCGAGAATCCGGTGTAACGAAGAAAAACGTACATGGCACCAGTTGTTGCACAGAAAACGGACCAAAAGCCCGCAGAAATTTGGGTCCGCTATTCAGTAAATACTTCTTGACACTCCTTTACCTACACGTAGGTTTGTGACCTTGCAGAAAATTGTACCACTTAAAATTAAACGTTAAATAAAACTAAAGCCAAGTGAAAGCAACATCTTCCATAACCTACTGTACTTTATAAATAATCGCTATCGCTTGGCGAGCTTTGTAGTCTGTTTATATGTAAACGTTTCACATTTATAATTGTTTTCTAAATTTCCGCGCCTAATTGATCAAATTCAAATAAAACTCTTTTATAGGAGGGTTTCAATTTTGCACAGGGAGAAAGAACAGCAGGTCATAAAAGGGTATATTCGTCCTCATTATTAAAAAGGTGAATTAGAAGATGTAGAAATAACCACATTTGACGTGGAGCATCAGTTTGATGTAAAGGAATGAATATTCTGGGGTTAATGGGTCCACGAGCTGGATTATAAAGTTATTTTTTTATTTCAGCTGGAAAATCGAACCATAAGCAATGAACAATAGCTTAGAATATTTGTAAAAGTAAAAATCATCCGGTAATTATTAGCTGTTTATGTTTGTTCCATGCTTCTTCACGTCAGAGAACCCAATTCTGGGTATGAGAAAGTTTCGGGAAGAAATATATATGTTATTTCTAAATATTTGTGAACAAAATTACAATATTTGACATTTAGCCCAAATGAAAACTAAACAGACAATTTTGAAGCGTTGAATGTCACATGCTTCGAGTTTCAGGAGTAACAATTTTAATTACCTTCTAAAAATTATGTATAAATAGACAAATAAATCAAAGAATTCGAAATCATAAAAAAATGTCTCTTTCATTATTTATGGTAGAAAACGATCTTTACTAATTTTATCAGGAATTATATCGTATTTAAAGAAACTTAAGATAAGGTTAACAAATGTCATATGTTAGTGTGCAGCAGAACATACTATTCAAATTCGAATCATCATATGAGACGTAAACGTTCATTCTGGATTAATTAGAAGTCTTCTAAAATACCAACCAATAACACAGAAATTTAAGATTTATATAAAGCTTTATCAAGTTTTAAACATCAAATTAATTCTTTTATTAATAAGCAGCATGCAAGACAATTTTTACAGATCAAAAATACCTTCACCCTGCGGACAGAATAGTTTTTACAGCTTGAAATATTTTCCTTTCAGCTGGATGTTGTAATATTTCCATTTTGCTCGTCTGCAGGTTTATAAATCTCTTATTTGTTTTATAAATCAGCAGATTCTCCCAACAAGCTTAAGAAACTTAACCAGTCTGAAGCAGTTTTGAATGCAATGAACACATTGTATATTTTTGCAAACGATCATGACGGTAAATTATATGTAAATAATCAAACAAATCTAGTAAAACGGTGTTTTGAAAACAGCGTCTTTGATACATATTTTTTAAACATATGAGGTGTTAAGCTGCTAGCACACATTTTTCTTCAATCAAGTGTTAAGTTTTCAAATATGCTTGCATTTAACAGTTAAAATCTTGAAGCGGTGCATCAATTATTAGGTCAGTTCTCGAAGTAGCCATTATAACAGCTACAACAACACAAAACGATCCAAGAGAGTCCGAACATTCAATGTTGGTTACCGTTGGTACCGTAAGGGTGACCAGCTGGTGTCGTTGGCTCTTATTCGGACAATCTATAAAAGTTGGTTACCGTTGGTACTGTAAGGGTGACCAGCTGGTGTCGTTGGCTCTTATCCGGACAATCTATAAAGTATTCGAAGAAGTTTCTAGAGATATTCTGTGAAGGTAGCCAGCTGGTGCCGTTGGTGTTCATTCTGCCAATCTGTAATGTGCCCAAAGAACTTTCTATAGATATTCTGTGAAGGTAGCAAGCTTGGTGCTCATCCGGTAGTTCTAGTGGTGTTACGTGAAGGCAGATCTGAGGCAATTATTACTATACATGTACATGTCCTTGCATGCTGGTAATCAGATGGAAAAATTATAAGTAATGTTTTTATAGAAAGAAATATTTGAAGGGGTTCTTGCTATTTTTTTTTGCAAACACACAAAAATGGTAATAAAGTTAAAGTGAAAACTACGATGTTTACTTACATATCCGGTCAAACTTGTAAATAAATAAATAAATTAATAAAATAGATAAATGTTAACTTAAGTATCTGTTATACTGCCGGTAGCATAAGTTTTTGACATAAAACACAAATATTTATTTTTCTACTATATCCGTAGTACTGTTACCAATCTAACGTTATTAACATTAATAGCATCGAAAGATTGGTTAGCTAAATATTCTTAATTATGCTTGTCAAATGCCGCAGTAACATTTGTTAATATGCCTGCCAAGACACTACCTCCGATAAGGAACGCACAAATGCACGACGATTTTCTTGTTATGAAGTTAGGTCTTTCCACTGGAAAGTAACTGAGGCTTTGTGCTGTTCTCTTCGGAGAAATCTGTAGTTTGAAAACTTCCCAGTGAGTATAATATACTTGTCCTATTACGAGAAACTGTGATATAATGTGTACAGTCTATATATATAGAGCCCCGATTTCTACGAATGAGATTCTATTTAACTGGCAATTTTCTGTTGTTTTGTGCATTTGCTATCCCTCAGTTTGTTGAAACAGAAGAAAGTACCTTCGTTACTTGTTTGTAACTTTAAAGTTGTACTTTATATATAAATATTTTGCTGCATTTAATGATTTTAAATTGGTTTCGATCGCGTTCCCTCGGAAAATAAGTATTTTTTTTAAATTTTATTTTAGTTTAAGGTAATCAAACGTGTTGCTAACTCCTTTAATTTTACATTCGTATAGACGCTCTTTAGGTAAACAGTCGTAATTTAGCGATTACTAACATCGTATCTATTACAATGAAAATTAAGGACACTACAGAACCAACAGGGTCTGCCTCCTACATGTTGTACTTCGATCTTTATCTCAACATTGACGATTGTGAACTCCTATAATTAGTGACAGAAGAGACGATTTTAATTTTCTTGTAGTAAATATCCCTTTCTTCAGTGGCAGTCCTATACCGTGTGTGGTGTACCCATTATACGATACGCTAAAGCCTGTCAATGATACAGTGACCTTTTGAAAAAAGGATAACAGTTCGACAGGAAAGCTGCTTAGCGTGCATTTGAGACAGTCAGATTAAAGTCACCCCTCCTTAAGCTGTATCGCCGACATCACACTTATCGCAGATAAGCGATGATATCGTTTCGTCATAGGTCGAACAACTATAAGTCCTGAATTCCAGAATTTGACAATTCCCCATTATTACTGCACTTAATATGTCATCGCATCACGAGTAATGCTAGCATAGTAGGAGATGCTTACCACATTGGACGTACCTAATTTCACGCCTTTGGTAGTTCGCGCGATTTCTTTTAGTTTGATTTTGGTATCTTTTGGCTCATATATCCACGAGTTTATCTCTGGTTGGTATTTACTATTTTTCTTATTAGTAAGCTCTCATAAGTAGTGTAATTCTCTATAAACTGAAAGAAATGGATTTCCGCCCTAGTGAACGCTCCTGTCATTTAAAATCACACACACACACACACACACAATTGACAACAGATAAGACGATTAATGCAGAATCTAGATAAAATTAAAAAAAATAAACATTACAGCTGCAAGCAAGGAAATTTAAGGTTTCACATCAAGTTCAACATGTTTTTTTAATAAATCAGTGCTACATTTAAGTGATGACGTCAATTTTCCATCACATCCTCATGTTAAACAATTAGAACGCAATTGTTTAAAAACAAAACCAAAGATTACGATAATCTTCAGAAGTTCGTTCCCATATACTTACTTATAATGTTGGTATTGTTCAAAAATGTGTTTTAGCTACATAGGATTTCACAGAAGTTGCATCAGAATACGCAAGAGACGTTGGTTCACATTAAATGCAAATGACAAACTACGAATAAGGATAATATTTCTACATTTTGTAATTCATTTGAGAGTTTACCATATTCGTGTATCTTTTTATTTTATAAAACATGAGAGCAGCAGTAATTTAATGACTCATTTAGGATTACCAAGTCTTAAACGATGTCAACAAAATACCTGCATTTGATATGAAATTTCTTTACCCGTTCATCACGCTGATGGCATTTTGTACTGTGAACACTGAAGGTTGACATTCGATACCAAGCTCTTCCGCGTTCAGCTTAATGTTTACAAAAATGATTGTTCTCCGAATACCTATTTACAGCAAATATAATATCTCAGAACTTTGTACTGTCAAACAATTAAATGTCAGATGCTGTAACAAAATTGTTTTTATTACCGACAGACATGCAAACAGTTACTGCGTATAAAAAACTAACCCCTGATTAATGTAAAAATTACTCACTTAATTTGCAGGATATTATACAGGTATCGGATAATCCGAAATTCATTAGTTTTAACAAACATTCTGTGAAAAGACAAATGGAAGACTAGATATAAGACCATCTATTTCTAAATAAAAATATCAACTCTCCAAACCAGAAGCTATCTAAACTGACCAGTTGAAGAACACTGGGTCATCCAAAACTTCTGAGGGTCACAATAAACCATGCATGAAAACCAAAATCAACTGGGTGAAAACTATTATCTGGATAGCCAAGATGTACATGTGTTAAAACACCCTGGAGGCTATTTTCACTAGGAAATGCAAAATTAACTAAATCTAAAAAGCCAAGAGACCATTTCACTAAAAATCGTAAGAGTTACGAGTGATTGTAACTTGTATGAATTGTACAGGACTTATGATTTGTTGTAACTCTTACAGCGTTTAGTGCATTTCAACAGAAATTTTCATTTATGCATGGACTGTTGACTTTCATATCTGACTTGCCCATGCTGAATTTAGTACAGCACAGGTAACTGGCCATCCACTTATTTCAAATCCTCAGCAAAAGAATACCTTTTCTGGATGTCAATTCAAACATTTTTTTCTTGAATGAAGAATATTGGTATACTCAACCATAACAAGGTCACCACAAAGCAGATCATCCCCTCACAATTTATGTAATGCTGCGATCTTGAACATTAATAAGCTTCATGATCTCCTCGTACTAAATTAATATCAAATCTAATGGGTATATCCTGAAAGACTTCCAGCTTTTTGTGTCTGTAACAGTGTTACTATGGACAGAAGGATAGACGGACTGACAGACATATGGACACACAGTCATTTTACTGTATCTCCGTGGAAACAGTGTTGCAAGGGGATAAAAA
>JAOXYJ010185930.1:0-29489 GCA_028566555.1 Lithophaga nigra
ATGTACATATATTGTATATGTAGCATATTATATTGCAACACTGCAATGGCATTACTGCGCTCGTTTCCGAGTGGTTTAGGTACTATTGATCACCGGCGTGTCAACACTGTGGTTGTGCGGTCGAGCCTTGGTCGTGGCGAGATGTGCTAGACTCCAACCTTAATTGACAAGGATTGCCAGTATTCCTGTCGAAGGTCGGGGGTTCCAATCGGTTACTCTGGCTTCCCCCCTCCCAGTAAAAACTGGACGCCATGAGATATCTGAAAATTGCTAAAAGTGGCATAAAACGACCATTTAATCAATCACTCATTTTCGCGCTCCCACCGGAACTGCCACAATTTTGTGAACTTTCTTCTGGAATGACAGTGTGATCTGGAAAAGTAACTGAATAATTAAATACACTATATTTTGTTTTATAGTCAATATATTATAAAATATGAAAAGTTAACTGGAGATATTCAGAAGATATAAACTGATTGTAACATGAGACCTAGAGGTAAAGATAGTAGGATAAGCCAGTGTCTTTCAGCATATATAGTTTTAAAATTTTTTTCTTTGTATTAACTCTTGTTTTCTGTTTCAATTTTGTTTTGTTTGTTTGTTTTTTCTTCCGTTTTATTTTGAATGACAAAAATACCTACGAAAGCCGAGAAGGACCATTCAAAATTCAAAATTCAGAATTCAAAATTCAAAATTCAGAATTCATGAAATTACCTATTCCCGCGCTTCTTTAATTCAAAATTCAAAATTCAAAATTCAGAACTCGAAAATTAACTTTTCCCGCGCTTTATTATTCAAAATTCAAAATTCAGAATACAAGAAATTAATTATTCCCGCTCTTTTCGCTTCAAAATTCAAAACTTCAACAACTGATGATGACAAAACTTCCGGTTGGCTTTCTAAAGATGGCGATCTATTGGAGTTATGCAGTTGTAAGTATTTATACTTAATGTTGTTATATAGTTGTTTTGGTCTTTTATCTTGAATACTTAAATGCATGTAAATATATTCGCAGAAGCAAGTGTTGATACAAGTTGTTAAGACTCCCTTTGACATTGTCACTTTTAATAAAATCGTGAATATTATAACAATACAAGCAAATCCATGACAATGTCTTTACTTGTCATCAGACGTCTTGTTAGATATATCCGGGGGGGGGGGAACTTGCTATATAATAGTAATACCGACGTGCGGCTGTAATGGGTCTATATTTCTGGTCACAGAGTAACTATATGATTTGGTAGGAAATTTTACCTTTTTGTATATCAATGGGTGTTCAATATCAAATTTCATTGTATGAAGGAATTCTATACGAATCGGGAAAATACCTAAACAATTCGCCAAGCACATTCTTTAAACGTTTTCTTTCTGATTTTGGCATACCGAGTCATCATGCCCAAAACGTTTGATAGAAATAAGTTATTAATAGGTATATGTATAATTTTGAATAGGTCTGGTTTTCGACACTTCCAGTATATGAATAGGTATGGATTTCAAGAAAAGTCCAGTATATAAATGGGTAGGGTTCCGAAAAGGCTAGCCGCACGTCCGTGTCAAAAATTATTCAACTAACCCCCCCCCCCCCTCGAGAGACATATAAAGCATCTCCACGAAGAAATCCTTACTGAAATAAGGATTAGAAAAGTTAGGTAACCACAACTCGTTTTACTATCAGCATATAAAGTCTTTCTATATAATCTACTTTAAAATCAGTGCGGATTAAGGCTAAGTCTAGGGTTTATCAATGATGCTCCCTACACCGTGCCCCTATATATAAATGTACACATTCACGGTATGTATGGTTGTCCTGCGATAACATCATTTAATATTCGTACAATTAGCCTGGTTTTATACGGCGGCAAACGATAAACAAACAAAAAGTATATGTAAACATGTGGACGGATTTTTTTATTTGTCGAAATTCAGATCGCGTATCTCAGTTCTGAAGGGTATATCTTAACAATGCTTAAGTATTAATCAAACAATATACTACAGAATGAATAGTTTTGAAATTTTTTTGTTTGATGAGACAACAGCGATTCCAATTTTGAAAAAAAAAGTAAAAATAGAATAATATAATACAAAGCAGAAAAAGAAATCCACAATGGCAGCCACTAATGGGGGAGTGTGAGGGTTATAAAATAAACTTGTAAATAAAAAATATTGAAAAGTAGTCCCCTTTGATTTTAAAGGATTGGTCCTGACTTTTGAACGATGGTATTGGTGTTTAAACTATATTTCTATTTTTTCTGTTTTTCTGTTTAGACATGTATTTGAAAACAATATAAGTATTGTATTTCGTTGCGGACAGAGCAAATATTTATTGACAATAAATTATTAATTGAAATATTTGGTTAAAAATTGTGTTTTTAATATTCAAGTATACCCATATCTTGAAATCACGTATCACCGTTTAAAATCACGTACCGATCTTTTTCTCGCAGGACAACGATACCTACCCGTGACATGGAAAATTATTCTTTTTGTTCGTGTTCATTTGTATAACACGTTCATTAAAGACACTTTTTCTAAAAATAGCAATTCATAATATCACGTTAGTCTGCATACGTATTTGAGTTAAATACAACAATTATAATAAAATTAGGAAAGAAATGTATTTTGTTAAAAATTGAAATGTAATGTCGGAAAGTGATTGGAATTTTAATAACGAATAAAAACAATACAATAGTACAAGTACCACCCCATTCTCGTATCCCAGACCCGCTATTTCCGTCATTGACTCCATATTGATGACAGGTGCGGACCAAATGGTTTTGCGAGAATGGTATCACCCGGGCTAGACACCAGGGAGTATCTTCCATTGTATCACAGAAAGATACATAGTCAGTTTTCGCATATATGAATGGTGTTATGTTAATTTACTTTTGAGATACTCATCTGTTGATCAATATCAATACAACTGTTGCATAAGTTTGATAACAGTATAGCATGCAGCAGCAATTACAACAAAAAACGGATTTTCATAAAGATGTACATTTATATAATCCAATAATTCAATAAAATTCATTCAAAAATTGACAATTCGGAAATCTAGTCAATTTGTATGTGTAAAAAAGAGTTAATGTCTGTTAAATTTTATTTCGTTTTCGGTAAAAAATAAAAGATTTGTTCTTCTTTATTTTAGTTTTCATCAATGTCCTTTTTCTGCATTAATCATGAAAGTATTATTATGAAACTTCAATGGTATAATTTTTTAAACGCTGCTCTAACGACAAATTGGATTTGCCATGTCAGTGTTACCTGTATATTTATTTTTGTTTCATAGTGAAGCTATAGTCACTTTACCGTATATGCTAAACGGAAGAAAAACAAATAAAGAAATGCTGAGTTATCCACTGGCTGACTGTCGTTACTTGAAATCTCGCATGAATGCGGAACATGAAAATTACAAGTAACGGATGATTCCCGAAAATAACCAATTTGCAATGAAAAAGGAATACATGATCATTGGATATCGAAATGACAAAAAATAACCCACGTGAAATAACCATGCAATTTTTCGGTCATGTAACACACCAACATACTGTTTTTGAGGTCATTGGTTTGTCTTTGTACTTCATTGTTTTGTCTTTTTTTTGTAATTATTTTTGTTACATTTTGGCAGGATTTGTCTGATTTTACGTAAATACGTTTTATTGTTGATGGCAATCTAGAGTTCGTCACAAGAAGTGGGATTCCACCCTTGTTGAAGGCCCTGTGAAGACCTCTAGTTTCTTAAATTAATTCCGTCTAGTAGATGGAATGTGGTCTACTTGGCATACCTTCTCTTTTTATATGTACTCTTGAACAGGAGTGTGGAGAACTAATTAACGAGAATTAGTGGAGATTCGTGGATCATCTTTACGCGCGTCTTATATGTTATCGTATTTATTGCTATTAACCCTTAACGGACCGACCAAGTAACCGTAACGGACCATTTCTAAAATCAACCTTGCATGCTTAACGGACTCGAGTCCCGATAAATTGTTGCGGACCTTTTTTTAGAACTATAATTTTAAGTGTGGCAATACGTTTTCAAAAACGGTAACATATACATGTACATATTGTAATTGTTCAAACAAAAACATTTATTAGAAAATAAGTATAATATTTTCTTAAGGATGACCAACAAACTGCACATTGACCATGTTTGACCTGGATCACTTTAAATTCAATTCATACACTATTTAAGGGACCGACCATTTCACTCTTGGGGAAGGGGGGATCGGTTATGGTTTTTTACTAAAAAAAAATATTCTGTTTCCCCACTTTATGAAGAAAAAATGTTGGCAAGCAGATTCCAAAAAAAAAAAAAAAAAAAATTCTGAGGCCATTTTACCCCCATAATGCGCAATGTTAAATTCTGAGAAAAAAAAAGTTGTGACTGCGAGTGGCTACATTATTACAGCTATGTTGCACTGAAATTGATTGTACATTGAATTTTTTTCTTATTTATAAAAACTAAGTTTACTATTTTCATCCGATAAATAAAATTTGTTTTTATAAAAATATTAAACGCATTTTATAAATTTTAAATATTGCTTTTCAGATAATCATCTTGCTTTCCTTGATTATTGGCTTAAAATCTGTTTTCATCGACGATCACCCCCTGTTGGACGATAACGTTTACTCAAAAGAAGAGCTTGTTAGAGGGTACTTTGACAGAGGATATACCAATATTGAAATTTCTAAAGCATTGTTAATTGGACATGCAATTACAGTTAGTGTCACCACTGTGAAAAGGCTTTTGAGGCGACTCAATCTTAAACGACGAACAAGTACTGACAATATGGAAAAAATAGTAGCTGCAATTCTAAAGGAAAAGGAGGATTCTGGTTCATGTCTTGGATATAGGTCAATGTGGAAGAGATTGCGATTAGGCCACGGATTAAACGTCAAACGAGATGAGGTTATGCTAGCTATGAGAGTAATTGATCCGGAAAGTGTAGACAGAAGAAAAAAACATCGTCTTTTACGACGTGTATACGCAAACCCTGGTCCAAATTTTATGTGGCATATAGACGGCAATGATAAGCTTAAGCCTTACGGTTTTGCTGTTCATGGTTGTATTGATGGATTTTCTCGGCGTATTTTGTGGTTAGAAGTGGGACCTTCTAATAATAATCCTTATATTATAGCTTCGTATTATCTTAATTGTTTAAAAAGAGTAAAAATTACGCCAAAAATTATACGATCTGATCACGGAACAGAAAATCAAGTGGTGAGTTTTCTTCAGTCATACTTTCGTTTGAACGATGAAGACGGCAATCAAAAAAGTTTTATTTTCGGTAAAAGTTGTCATAATCAACGGATCGAATTTTACTGGAGTATTTTGCGAAAACAATTTATCGACTGGTGGATGGTCGTTTTTAAAGATTTGAGAGATTCTGGTAAATACGATGAATCTGATCCGTTACATCGAGAATGCTTACGCTATTGTTTCACCCGACTTTTGAGGAAAGGCCTCAATAATGTTGCATCAGAATGGAACAAGCACCGTCCACAAGTACACAAGCAAAACGAATATTCGCGAGGCATTCCTGACATTCTCTATTTCTTCCCAGAATCTGTAAACTCTAGAAGCTATGGAACAATGGTAGATGACAACGAGATCGAAGCTTGTCATGAACTGTATGTTCGTGAATTGCCTAATTTATATGGTTGCTGCGACGATTTTCTTGAAATAGTTAACCTTTTATTGCCAGATTGTAATGTGCCTTCAAATACTGAGCAAGCTTTGTCTTTATTCTTTGAACTGATTCAGTTGATAGATGAGACGCTTAAGTAACTCAAATGACATGTTTGAATGGAAATTGCAATAAAGCATGATGGGTTAGAGTATATAAAGAATTAAGACATCAATGATTTACATTTAAATAAAAACAAAGTTCTAGTTTAATAGCTCATGTAAACTTACGGATCATGTAAGATATTGCTCCCACTTGTCGACGGTCGTCTGTCCTTCCTTGTATTTTTTTTCAAATTTGATCTACTAATCTTAAACTACTTGTCGAATTTGGCCAATTTTGACCAAATTTGGGATGGATCATCGTGGGTAGTCGCCGTTTAGAACTGTTTCTTATGACTCCAAAGACTAATCGGGATTGCCTTCAGTGAAAGGAAATTTGGCAAAGAATTAATAAAACATAGTCTTTTTAAACGATATCACCAGTTTGGACTAAAATTGGTGGAATTGTGCTAACGTGGTTCCTGTTCCGAGTTATATTAGATGGTCATGTCCGACAACCACAATGATTGTCATCAGCCGACATACTAGTAGTTAAGACTTGAGAACCTAATTGAAAAAAAAATAATTAATTTTAATTCCACTTAGCCAATTGAACCCAAATTGTTGGTATAAAGGCTGTTGAATCCAATAATCTCGCCGTCCTAGCAACCAAGATTGCTATTATCAGTTAATATCTTTTTAATACGGAAGCCCGTTAGTATCAGGTGATGTTTTATTTTTAAGTCGTTATAACGAGATACCATCTCGTTATAACGACTTACTCTCTCGTTATCCCGTTATAACGACATATTATCTCGTTATAACGACTTAGCTATGTCGTTATAACGAGATACTCTCTCGTTATAACGACTTAGTTATATTGAACAACGAGATACTTCAGTTCTCGTTATAACGACTTAGCATCTCGTTATAACGACTTAGTATCTCAGTATAACGACATAAGTATGAGAAATTGTTATAACGAGATACTGAGTCGTTATCACGAGATACTATCTCGCTATAACGAATTAGTATCTCGTTATAACGACTTAAAAATAAATCATCACCTGGCACTAACGGGCTTCCGTATTGTTACATTGTGCCCTATTTAGGATAAGATTTTAGAGAACGACAAATCTAATATGAAAATCGGCATTGCCTAAAAATCGAGCGAAGCTCAGTTTGTAAATGTCACTGACGAACGTTAGATAATGGTCGGGACTGTGACATTGGTTTTAGTACATTCCATTCTACGGACGCAACTCCATTAACAACCACTGGCTAAATGTAAACATTGATCGTAGCTTCCAAAAATAATTTCTGTCTTGAAATAAATTCTAAACATTCTGGAAAGGAAAGTCATGACGTTGAATTCAACATTTATGTTGTTTTAAATCGTCATTTTATTCACTTCAGACACGTTTATTACGGACTCCATGATTCAGTGCAGTCTGTCGCTCGTCTTTCAATGCATTCATATAGACTCATCATGAAATTTACGCAATACCGTTGAGCTCACTTGTTCGCAACGCGAAGAGCTACGCTCGCTATAAATCTGCCGGTGGTCATCCGGGTAGACAGAAATTGGAAAATTGTTGGCGCAAAGTACTGACTTTTGGACCCGATACTAGCAAAATGTCTACGCTTTCGGTCATCTTGGTCGACAGAGAGATTCGTACTTGAATTTTGTCGGTATTTTTATTCTCTGGTGTTTTAAAATCGTCGACTTTGAACATGCCTTGCTGGACAGGACTAAACATTTTTGGACTGCGAAGCCTAATCTTTCAGAATTGTATCTAAACATCACCTCGACAACAAAGGACAAAGTTTCATAGTGTGCGATGAGGGAAAATGTTTAAATCTTTTGGTGTGAAAGTATTGTTCGATATGGATAATTTTTTGTTGGATTGGGACTGTATTGGTCCCCTTTACTTTTTTTGTTTTAACACTATATGTGTAGCATCGTCAGAAAAGGCTAAAAAAAGTCAAATTTTGAAAAAAAAAGAATGAGAGTATTTCTTTTTCTGAAGGTTTTTACTTCAAATTGAACAAACACATATGAAATATTGGCAAATGGCATCTTTTTATTCAAGAAAAAAATTCGTCCTTCCGTAATGTTACTGTATTTGATATGACCTTGTGCCTAAAGCACGGAAAAAGTTTGAGTCCATTAATATTCATATACGTTCAAAAACGTTTCCCATCTTTAAACGCAGTTTTTTAGAAAATGTGTCATGTGTTATTTTGTACCTTTTCTCACCACGGTACCACAGGCTGGGAGAGATTTTTTTATGTTGGTGTATTGGTATATATGTATATAACAATATCTCGCCCAGCGCCTGCGCACGGTACTCATATGTTGCTTGGCGGCAAATATAAATATTTCTTCGAGCTTTCGAAACACTGGTAGAAATACAAATGTCCAGCAAACAAGTGCATTAAAATTTTTACGTGTATAATATTTGTGGACAAAAAAGTATGATGTGTCCATATTGCAAATAACATATAGAGGAAAATCATTTTTTGGTTTTGTTTTTTTGTTTGGGGGGGGGGAGGGGGGAGCGAGCCTTAAACTGTACTTTTGGGTACAGACGTACGGCTGAGATTTTCAATACAAACCCCATTCACATACTGTATATTTCTGAAAACCATACCCAATCATACATTTCACTGAACGTGTTAAGTATATTTCACCGCAAAATTTACAACCCATTGTTATAATTGACTGTCATATTGTGACCCATTAATATAACAGATTGATGAAAACTGCACTCTATTGATATATGTTACTTTTCAAAAAAAGTGACCCATTCCAGCGTTACGTTATATAGGAAGAGACAAACCCCCGTGGACGAAAATATCTTAATTAATGTAAATTCAGAAATTAATGCGATGTTTTTATTGTTGCGAATAATGCGACGAGGTTAGACTCGCAATAATTAGAATTCGCATTCCGAAATTTGCTAATTGTGTTCTGTTACAGATTTTATAAAATCGCAATAACAAAACTCGCATTATTGTTGACATCCGAACATTCCCAATAATAAATGCAGGCAATAATTTCTGAATTTACAGTAATCAGGAAAACATGCTTTTATTCTGTAAAATTAACAGACATTTTCATGGCGCCATTCTCGCATGTACCGTCATAAATTTTGACATTTGGTAAGAGATCATCCTATAGCACTGGTATAGTGATGCCCGTAACTGCAGTTACGGGTAGCCCAAGATGGCGACTAAAGAATCAGAAAGGCCATTTTTTCTTTATTATATTCTTTGATAATGATAATAAATATATTTAAGCAATTAAATTGCAAAGTGTGTTTTTATGAAAAAAGGAATGGTGTGCAAAACAAATCTCCCTGAGAAAATATCCGCAACTAAAGATCCGTCATGATGCTCGCAACTGTCGTTAATGATGCCCGTAACTGATAAACATTTCGACAGTGATGCCCGTAATTGTGAAATGATACCATAGACAATATTGCTGTTAATTTTTGTCCAAATAATTTGGCCAGCATCGGAAGTGATAGAATATTCTGGCCCACATTTTGCTTATTAGTATTAAAAACATATTTAGAAAAAATTATTCATTCCGATTTGGCAGAATTGCCTTAATATTCATTTTAGCTCACCTGGCCGAAAAGTCCATGTGAGCTTTTCTCATCACTTTGCGTCCGTCGTCGTCGTTGTAAACTTTTCACATTTTCGTAAACTCATCTGAAACCGCTAGGCCAGTTTTAACAAAACTGTTAAGGAATATTCCTTGGATGGTCTTCTTTAAAAAAATTATTCGGTTTTGCCGGTTGCCATCCGATATGGTCGCCATGGCCTAGCATAGTTTAACATTGGACCCTATGGGAATTTTACTTTTTCGTCAACTCTTCTGAAACCGCTGAGCCAATTTTAACCAAATTGTGGTGGAATTGTCCTTGAATGGTCCTCTTTAAAATTATGTTTGGCTTTGCCGGACACCATCCAATATGGCAGCCATGACCCGACAAAGCTTAACATTAGACCCTATGGGAATCTTACATTTTTGAAAACAATGTTATGCCAATTTTAAGCAAACTTTGGTGGAATGGTCCTTGGATGGTCGTCTTTGAAAATTATGTTCAGTTTTGCCGGTTGCCATTAAATATGGCAGCCATGGCCCGACATACCTTAACATGGACCCTATAGGAATTTTATTTTTTGTCAACTCCTCTGAAACTGCTTGGCCAATTTTGACCAAACTTTGGTGGAATGGTCCCTGGATGGTCCTCTATAAAAATAACATCCCCCTAATCTACTCACCTGTGTTGATTCGTCTACAAGTATGAATCTTGTTTACATAGGACAACTTCGTATGTAGACATAACGCATCTCATTGTAAAAACAACGATACAAATATAAAACCAGACCATTTTATTCACATAAGTTTTGTTTAATTGCAAACAATTCTAAAGAAAAATGCATGAAATAAAAATTTTAAAGGGTGTCCATGAAAAACCCAGGCGGGTGTGGCACATGAAAATTTTTGTTTTGGTATAAAATTGGTCCATTCGAAATCACAAAAATGTGCTTTAATAGAAATGATAATTGATTTGTAGATTAGTGCAGTGTTTTGAGTGAAATAAATTACATAGAATGCATTAAAATCTGTTTAAATAAAGGGAGATAACTCTTTAAAATGTACATGATTTAGTTGCTTTGTTACGGATTTTCGAACGCATATTATGAGTCATCCATATTTCTTACAGAAAAAATCCCTATTGTTTCTGGCATACAGATGAGTTCAACATTACATTGAAACAAACCATTGCCTAATTTTTACAGCCTCTTAAACTGTTGCAATGAGGCAAAAATTTTGTCCCGCTAATTTGAAAATAATTTATTTTAAGACAAGAAGACTGTAAAATAAATAAATACTACTCTCGCATAGGTATTGGTAAGAGGAACACTGTGGAAAATTCTTATGAAAATCTATAGATACGAAAAAAAGTGTCACAGTTTGAAAGGTCGGTTGCTATACAATTTTAAGGGGATTAACTCCAAGTTCTTTATATTTAGCCCAATGCCATGCTTTTTTCAGACAATTCCGTTGAACATCATTTCCCAGCTAGTCAATTGCGTACAAGTTTCAAACTACAACGTGGTTTAATTTACGTTAGTGATGGAGTTCATCTGTATTGCATCTCTCTAACAATGTGAAAAATGTGATATTTCAAACCAGGTGAGTGTTCAACCGTGTGTTCGTTTGGTTTTTATGGCAAACATGGGCTACTTTCAGAATTTGTGATAAAGATACTACTCCATGAAACAAATTGAAAAGGGTCTTAAATGGTGGAAAGATGTTTTTGATTTAACATATATTTTTTTCTGAATTTTACCCAAGATATGCAAAAAGTGTAACAGTGTCAAAGTGATCCATCCCTTCAATTGCTTATATGTATTAAAATTCTGTTCTTAAGGGAAATAAAGTTGGTCCCTTTTCATTCAAAATGCTATAAATCATATAGTGTTTATGAAAAGAAGTTTCATTTATTTAAAAATTTGGGAGAAATTTGCATAGAAACCTAGGTAACCTAATGGCGGAAATTAACCTTTCGTACCTCATTCATCGGAAGAGTGATTTTCTTTTTTTCTCGGTTCACGACATTTCAGTCTGTACATGAACTCTCAATATACATTATTTGTATTTGAAAATGATATACAGTTATTGAATGGATTTGACAGCAACAGCAAACATTTTTGTTAGCCCGAGAGCCAATCTCTTGCCATAAGCCAGATGCTGAGGGCAACGGTTGGTTTTAGAACCTCAGAAAATAGCTGTTGCTCGAAAATGCAGTCTGTAACTGTTTCTGATATCTTTTAACAATACGACGTAATCAAATGACGCCCTGAACAAATTGAATTATATCTAGTGCTACCAGTCAACAGACTCGAAACTGTTTGTTTGGTGTTGGCATTTAAATTTTCGCATAAACTGTATTAGAGTCATATAGTGAAAATATTATAAAGGTATAACAAATACATTTATTGACCAATAACGTTAAATGCAAGTAGTTCGTTGTACAAATCTACCTCAAAATATAATCAATCTGGCCAGATATTATCAATAACTTTTCACTTTGCATTTTATAATTGTTTTATATTTTACTAAAGGCCTAATGTTTACAAGTAGCTCACACCACAAATTTCTTAGTGAAACATATGAACTACGATGGAACTAAAATGTATCGAAGCTAATGAAATTGAATAGGAAACATTATTTGTTGCACCAGCGGCTATTCTAATAAACTGATCTAATTATACTTAAACTTTAAAGCTAAGTTTTGAATAAAATTTGGAAAATTTAGAATGTAAGAACAATAACTGCATTGGCATACAATAGGCAAAACAACTGTCATGTACTGGCATCCTGACGCTTATGCTACTAAGTCCATTTGTATTTACAATAAATCTTTGGTCTAGAACTATTTGCCCATATGAAACTAAGCAATCACCAAATAATCACCAAAGTCAATGGGAAAGCAAAGTTTGCTACGGCTTTCTATGCATGTATAAGTTCAAACATATTTTTTTATTGACGACAAGACCTGCAAAGCATCTGGACGATCACCAGGATTAAAGTTCAGGCAACTGCCAAGTATGTTTTTGATTGGTTCAGATATCTTCACAAGTGCACGTGGTGGTTCCCCTTTCTCCAGAATCTCCTTGATGTCATCAGCGGTGTCAAGTTCACCCCATGCTTCTTCATCAGAAAATAGTTCAACAAGTGATATACCAAGAGACCAAACATCTGCCTTTGCTGTTGCACTTTTCCCAAGCAAAATAACTTCTGGTGCCATATAAGCTGGTGTTCCTGGTTGACCACCAAGATTTGTCATTGAGTATCCGGTGTAATTTTTGACTCTGCTAACACCTAAATCACATAACTTAGTCACATATGACTGACCATCTATAAGGATATTGGCAGGTTTAATATCTCTGTGAATAATAGGATGTTCCATTCCATGTAAATAGCTCATCGCTTGGAGACATTGCATTCCTATATACAACTTGTTTGTCAACGTCAGTTTGGCCTTGCTTTTGACATCTGAATCAAAAATTACATCTTCCATATTGAAACCATTCACAAATTCAGAGACCAGATAGATACTGCATGTATCATATGCAACTGCCATTAATTGTACAATATTTGGATGTCTTATTTTGGAATGTATCTTAACTTCATCTTCCACCATAGCTTTTATTTTTAATTGGCTTCTTCTTTTCAGTTCCACGGCTTTGATGGCTACTACTGATCCAATCCATGTTCCTTTATAAACCCTTGCAAAGGCGCCCTTTCCTATTTCACTATTCTTACTAAAATCAAGGTCCGTAACAGATATAACTGGAATGGTGGATAACATGGGTTGATTCTCATTTGTTTGACCTTTATTGGACGAATCCTGGTTTGCATTCATTGCTTTTACACGAATGACAATTTTTTCAGATTCTTGACTCTCTGTACCCTTTTCAACACGACAATAGTACGTTCCAGCTTCCTTTACCGGTATCAGATTATGTTTGCTGCCATTTTGTATTAAAATTCCATCTTTGAACCATTTGTAAATCAGCGAGTCACTCCCGTGGTCTTTGCAAACAACCCCTATGACTAGTTCGTCGTTATCAAGCCCAGATATCTCCCTAGGCCCATGGACTATAATATCATCTCCATCTGAAGCGCTTGGGAAAATGAACTTAAGTCTTTCTTCAACTGAAGGTCTTTCAGCTTGTGTCTTCACTCCCATTACAGTTTCTTTAAGTATGTTTGAGGAAACATCAGTATCAAGATAAACTTTTCCTTGTTTGCCTATGTACTTAACTGAAAAGTCGTCTTCTAACGGGTCAATATCAGACGATCTTTCAATATCTCTTTTAGTACTTGAGTGACATATGAAATCCCTGGCATGTTTTCTTCCGCTCACCGTGATCATTGACACAGAGTCCCAGTAAAGTGACTGCTTTTGTCTCACATATTTTACGTGTATATCTGAGATTTTGTGATCTTCAATTTCAAATTTGATTTCTTCATTAGTGCTGGTAGTGGACATTGAAAATGAAGATGCTGTTGGTTTCATCTTAGATCCAGACTGTAATATATCCCTATCTTTTGAGCATTCGCGGGATCTTTTATTCTTGTTAACAACTGGAGTAGCTTCACTCTCTTTATTTGTTATAGTAGCAGATCCGTTATTCTTTGTCATCAAAAATACTGACGACCTTGAGGGAAATAAGCCTCTACATGACAAGTGGTTCTTGTAACTACAC
Source organism: Lithophaga nigra (assembly GCA_028566555.1). Taxonomy (NCBI): domain Eukaryota; kingdom Metazoa; phylum Mollusca; class Bivalvia; order Mytilida; family Mytilidae; genus Lithophaga; species Lithophaga nigra. The sequence continues at coordinate 14,027 of JAOXYJ010185930.1, forward strand.
TCTACCCCACTCAAATCTGTAAATGCTTTTATCGGCTTCATGGTAAAATCACAAAGGTTAGCTTCCATATCCTCTAATTTTCCCTTTGATGACTTGCCCTCTGGGAAATAAATCTCTTTAGCTTTTTGAAATATCTCTTTATAGCCAACATTTCTGTCCATTTGAAATTCTCTTGTTCCTCCGCCATCTGATTGATAAACCTGCTTGTATCCTTGCTGTGATGCATATTTACTATTTTTATGATGCAGCCATTGAAACCTCACAGCAACAATTTCCGATTCTTTTTTATGTCTGTGTTTTTCATTTACCTGAAAGAAAAAATATACAAGAAACTGTCAATTACTCCATTTTCCAATGAAAAATCAGATTCAAAATACTTGCAATAGTACATAAAAATGAAATACTGATTTTTTTAAATATGAAGAATTGATAAGCCACAAAGAGAGCCAGGATTACGTGATAGTTCACTCTTACGAGCTGCTTTGTTTTGTTTTTGTTTATGATAAAGCTTTTTCTTTAGTGTTTTCTTTATGCCTGCAAAATTCGGTCAGACTCACCCAAGTAAAGAAGGCAAGCTTTCTCGCAATATAGTGTCTTGCCTATGCTCTGTGGTCAATATATTGCAATATGTGATAACAAGGTATGTCTTATAAATAGATAATATACATGTAAGTATAGCATAGCAACATTATTCGTGTTGAATGCCTATCTTTATTATAAGGTTCATTTGTAGTCAAGACTACATAACCCCATGCCCAATAATACCCAATATATAAAAAGAATGTAAAATTTTAACCTAAGTTAGTGAGGCGTTAAATGAAGGACACAGTGACCCAATGCGTACCGAATTCATATTTCTCATGAAAAATATGTGTATCGTATATTATATGATCTCATGGGTATTAATACCTAAATTAAATGTAAATTTGAAAAGTAGTAAGTGAACTTTAAAATGTAGGTCACGGTGATCAAATTTGTAATAAATCAATGTCGATTTATTGGGATTTATTTGTATACATGCTTTAACGATCCCATGTCGATTAGTCCTGGGATATTAATTAATATGTAAATTCTAATTTGAGACAACGAAGCATAAATATATGCACAGCGATGAAACTTGAATGTGTCTGTATATCTGTGCATCCAGTGTGTTATAGTACTTAAAATGTTAATGTAATAAATGTAAAGTTTGATAGTGCCTCATTGTATTGTGGTAATGTCAAAATAAGAAAACTAGAGGCCCATAGGGTTGAGCCTGTATCGTTTATCCGCATCAAACCTTTACATAACAAACACAATTTGATAAATATGTCTTTTATAGTCGACCAGGTTTGTACTCCAAATAGACACGAAAATGATTTGATAAGTTGATAAGTCGTCCATAACAAAGAAATAACAATATCGTTGAAAACCCCAATGTTATGCAGAATTTCTCGAGCATGACGAAATTGCCATTTGAAATAGGCTTTAAACGTAAACTATGAAATTTTTTATTTTTAGTGGCGACCATGTAATAAGTTAACGACCTTCCTGTGAAATTTAATCTTAACCCCTGCAATAATTCACAAGAAAATCTTTGATGTCTTTTAACAAAGAACCTTATAAATCGCTCTCCTGGTATTCAATGGATTAGGGAAAGCTGATATTACAATTACAATTATTTGGTCTTTTGTTTAATCAATGACTGAAGGTCTTGCGAGTCGCAAAATAATGTTGACAAACTGATCACATTGGAAACACTTTCCATATGATTGTTTAAGTTTAAAAATTATAATGGTCTTGTAGTAGAATACTATTGCTCCTTCAGGTCTTTCTCGAAACATAAATGTTAGATAACGACCCAGATTGACTGGCGACAACTTATTTGCAAAAACAAATATCATGGAACCATGGAGGTACTATTCCTACAAATTCCGTTATCATTCTCTCAAAATGAGATTTTGGCTATCAGTGATACATTGTAATTAACAGAAATTAGCTCTAATTGCGGTACCATTTGATTCAGGTTTTCATACTGTGCGTTTTTCTCAAACACAGTTGGCGACATCAGTATTCCAACTGTTGATGCAATTTAACCAGGTTTTTAACAGATTTTAATGTATCCATTATCTTTTTATGATTCAGTTCTAAATATATATCAACACAAAATCAAACAAACGTAGTTGATTTCCATAGTATATTTGAGCGATCAACAGAAGTGCTAATTTCCGCTGACTTTATAGTTAAAAAGCAAAATTCGTCTGTGGTAGCCATCTTGGTTTTAGAGCGGAGGTCATCTGATGCATTTCTGAAAGGGACCCATCTAGAGCCTGAAGTAGCATAGACAAATTTTATCTTACAATTGTTTAATCTAAATGTATTTCCAAAAGACCAAATCTCGAGGACCAAACAAACCTAACAAGTTCTTCCAAACAAAAAATGGTTTCAAAGAACTTCCCCATTTGCGGTCTTCTTAGGTTTATCCTACTTTAAGATCATCTAACCAAATTGTGGTCAAAATTGGCCATGTGATCTCAGAGAAAATGTTGAAAGTTACCCAAGTTTTTCTTTTTTTACTAACGGCGGTCTTATTTGATGGCAAATTAGAACCCTTTTAATGGGAACCATCCTAGACCACTACATCAATGTTTTGTTAGAATTTGCGAAGTATTTTCAGAAAATGAGAATTATCAATTCCTGAAGAAGAACGGAAGCAAACTGATATCAAAATCTTAAATGGCTTTTTATAAACCAGGAGAGCTAACAGCTGTGTAGGATCATATAGGGAACATATCTGCAATTTTTGACGTAATTGATTAAATCTTGTTAAGGGGCTCTTAAAAAATACGAAAACGAAATATCCCATAGGTTATCCATGTAATTAAAGATCTTGACTTGGTTTTATGTCTATTTTTATTACTTGATCTACCCCTCCCCCCACCACCACCCCAAAACACACACACACAGTGGTAAATTGTTTTGAAATGATGTACTTTGATAGAAAAATATTTTTTTCTCTAATTCATTTTCTGACCAATAAAATAATTACTTACATTTGGTGGCTGAAAGTGGTGCTTTTTACTTGGCGCACCTTTCTCTGCTCTTATTGCCTCTGCTAAACTTCGGATTTTGTCTTTGTTTGTTTCTGAAAAAAAGTACAATAAAATAATTGAAATGCATTAACTAAAGTCTGGAACTGAAGAAATGTTGATTAGTTATTGGAGGTTATATGCAGTGTTATTATTTTTTTCTTTTGTATGCATTGCTGCAGCCGACAATATTATGATTACAAGTAACTTTTACTTCAAGAGTTTCTGTTGTGGTTTTAATTATGACTCAAAACTTTCCGCGCATGATAAAACCGCTTATTTCCTCTTGAATATGTGTCATGATATCAAGTGTTGTGAACCGCTGATTTCAAATTTGAATTAAAGTTCGAGTTAAGAGTTCGTGTTAAAGTTCGCGTTAAATTCAAGTTATAGTTTGAATCCAACTTTGAATTAGACTTCAACTTAAAGTTCAAGCTAGATAACTCATTAGTTTTTAGGTTAGACTTCAAGTTGTACTTCCATTTCAAGTTTTTTCCAGTTAAAGCTGCTGCAAACGCGCCTACATTTTTTTCAACATTCAGCACTATTTCCATCCTTGGATATTGCTTTTGTGCCTTTTTTCTTCACAAATTTGATCCTGCCTTTTTTCACCAAAAAAATACATTCTGCCTATTATTTCAAATTCCTTCCATGTCCCATCACCCAAATAACTATCAAACGTTTGATCCCTAAGTTTGAAACATTATATTGTAAGGTATTTGTACCAAAAAGCCTAGTTATTTCTAAATTTATTGTCCTTGACCACTTTTTCAATCCTGTTTTAGTTCTTGTTCGTTACACACCTACTAATCTAGTAGAAGGAAGTATCCAACTAAGTTTCATCCTTGTGACCAATAAGGCATGACTTTTATGAAGAGGGAACAGCTTTGAGAAGAATCATTAAGTGTATGGAAAGACAAGCAAGCTGATAAATATATTGCAAAAACAATTTGTAACAATTGTTACTAGGACATTAATAAAGTGCTGATGTATTGACTGAGTGACACCAGATCATTAACATTTAGGGGTCATGTACAGAAATTTTCTATCAGCTTTTAAACAATGGTAACCGTAATTTTCTCTATGTCAGCTGTGTCAAGTTGTATATGGCCCTACACAACGTGTTAAAACATATTGCTTTGTGACTAGAGTCGAGCTATATAAGCGGAGACCTGGCCAATTATAAGAATTAATACATAAAGCAGACCACTGCAATAGAGGAAGTTGAGTCAATAGACAGAAGCCCTCTTGTGTTAGTGATTCTCATTCTCTCGGATAATGAGGGAGACTCTCCCTTCTCTTTTTATGCCAAATAACTGAAACGTTACCTCTTTTCTTTAACAGGTGATACTTTCGTAAATCTCCTTTCCACCCATCAACAGGAGCGATAAATTTATCTTCTCTCTTTATCACCAGTGTCCTTGCATTGTTTTCATCCTTGAAATAAAGTCCTGCAGCTTGTGGAAACAAGTCATCTGTGATATTAAAAGAAATGAATCAACATTCATATTTCTAATTTATATGGGCTAAAATAATGAAGATTAGGTTTCACACTTCTAAAAACGTTTGGCGCAATGTTCATTGTAAAATTACAACGTACAAGTATATATGCTGCACATGAGGATTTCTAATCTTATTGTCGAATGTTTGAAATTGTCGAGTTGCCAGTTGAAATTGTCAAGTGTCTCACAGTATCTGGAAAGTAGTTTTTCAGCAATAATTTTGTTTTGCTGCTATATAGGAGCCTATTAAGTGAAAAAATTCTTTAAGTCGTAACTATCAAGCCCAATCGGCAACTCAATAACTATATTAGCAACCAGTTTTCTCTTTTTTGCTGAATGAGCAAAATTACGTTTAGACAGTCATTGAATGTTAATATGATGTGACAACATCATGTAAAGCTGTGGTTCAAAAACTTTAACTCAGTGACTATCCATTGAATATTGCTAATAATGGCTGTAGACAATAAAAAGCTATTTTAAAACCGTTTGGTTTTACCAAGATTTCACTCTCCCATGCAGATGAGACACAGTACGTATTATGGTTTTTCATCTAGTTGCATTTCCGAAATATCTAGATAGTTTTGATCAGTTTTAAGAAGTATATAGATATTTATAACCAGAGGATCCACAGAGCCTGTAATCGCTCACCTGCCAAACTTAGAAACTATTTGTAAATCCATGTCTCATTGTGTCATTTATTTATCTAAAAGTTGATTCGTGATTGTCAAGGACTATCTGACTAATCTGTTTAGTGGTTTCAGAAAATAAGATGAAAATGTGAATATTTCATAGAGTCCTATTTTAAATTAAGTTTCTTCATGGAGGACATTTTGATTTTCCGATTGGAAAACAATTCAAAAATTAAGTACACGATAATCTAACAATAATTTCTGCAAAGTAACATTTAAATCCACCTTTTAGTTTCTGACAAGAAGATTTTTGACATTTGGACCAATCAGAACACATCATTGACCCTGGCGGCCATGTCGAATTTCGGATCGGCAAAATTCACTAATCTGGCAAAGGATCACCCACCTAACATTTATTCCAAGTTTAATTGAAATATATTCAGCGGTTTCAGAGAAGAAGATGAAAATGAAATTCCCATAGGGTCCAATGTAAAACTAAATTTGGTCATGGTGACCATTTTGAATTTCCGATCCACAGAAAAGACACAAATCTGGTAGAGGACCACCTGCCTAACATTTCAGCCGAGTTTGGTTAAAGTCTGTTCAGTGGTTTCAGAGAAGAAGATGAAAATGGGAAATTCCTATAGGGTTCAATTCTAGACTAAGTTGCGTCATGGCAGCCATTTAGAATTTCCATCCGACAAGAAAAACACAAATCTGGTGAAGGACCACAGGTTTAACATTTGTGCTAAGTTTGGTTGAAATCTGTTCAGTGGTTTCAGAGAAGAAGACGACAATGTGAAATTACCATAAGCTTCAATGTTAAACTAAATTGTGTCATGGCGGCCATTTTGAATTTCCGATCCATACCAAACCACAAATCTGGTGAAGGACCACCTTCCTAACATTTTGTCAAGTTTGGTTTAAACCTGTTCTGTGCTTTCAGAGAAGATGAAAATGTTAAATTCCCATAGGGTTCAATGTTAAACTAAGTTGTGTCATGGCGGCCATTTTGAATTTCCGATCGGCACGAAAAACACAATCTTGTAAAGAACCACCTGCCTAACATTTCTGCCAAGATTGGTTGAAATCTGTTCTGTGGTTTCAGAGAAGAAAATGAAAATGTTAAATTCCCATAGGGTTCAATGTTAAACTAAGTTGCGTCCTGGAGGCAATTTTGAATTTCCAGTTGGCAGGAAAAACACAAATCTGAAAGAGACCCACCTAGGAATCATTTCAAAAAAGTTTGGTTCCAATTGAGCAAGTAGTTCCGGACTTGTAAATTTTTTCATGAATTTCCCATAGGGTCCTATAGAAAACTATGTTCGGCTGAGGCGGCCATCTTGGTTGGTGGGTGGGGTCATCAGACACAATTATGAAGGAGACCAACCTAAGGACCATTCCACCAAAATAAGGTTCTAATTTAGCAAGTAGTTCCAGATGAAATAAAGTTTAAGGACCATTCCAGCCAAGTTTAGCTGAGATTGGCTCAATACTTTCAGAGGAGAAGATTTTTAAAATTTCATCCCCCTTTTTTTCTATTTTTAGCCTGGCGGCCATTTTGTTTGGAGGTCGGGGTTGTCGGACATAATTTTGGAAGAGGACCACCCAAGGACCATCCCACCCCAGTTTGGTCAAAATTGGCCAAGTGGTTTCAGAGGAGAAGATTAAAATATGAAATATTGACGGACGGACGACGGACGACGAACGACGGACGCCAAGTGATGGCCAAAGCTCACATGGCCTTTCAGGCCAGGTGAGCTAAATGTAACTAGATATATTATTTTATCATCTAGATACATTTGTACTTCTCAGTTTCATCTAGATGCTGTTAATTAAAACTAGTACATCTATCGGAGCACATACGTGTACGTATCTAACATAACGCAGACACTTACGTAATACGGATTCTTTCAGTGAGTTTTCCTCCAATGGAATCTTAAAACAATCCTCGTCCTCATCAGTGATTAATATTATGTAATTTGTCTAAAAAATAGAAAACATGAAAAACGTTTTTAATTCAAATATAAAATATCAGATTTTTGCGGGACGATATATGTGATTTTAACATTTAAGTATATCACCTTATACTCATGTGAGAATTTTACATATTTAATGTTTTTGTTCATTTCACGTAATATTTACACGTGATAAGATCAACAACGTGAAAAATCAAGTAAAAGAAGTCTTGTTTTGTACCGATTTTATCAGGGTAGCATGTGGTGTACAAGTATAGATTTTTTCCTAACCTATACGTAGTATCTTAAAACTACCCTTTGTACACCACATACTACCCTGTACAAAACAAGACTGGTCTTGTTCAACTTAATAACGTTACATAGTTATGCCAAATTTCAACATTAAGTTCATTTAACCCAAAAGTATCGCTTCTCGACCAAACGAGTTCTATATATGAAAATCAAAGTCGCTCATTAATCATAGACCCAGTATCTACATTGTGCGAATCTTGAACAACCATACACTAACGATAGAGTTCATAGAAATTTATACCGAAAACCAGTCCTGGTACCTATATCCTGTGTACGATGGTACACGGTGGTCATAGGATTACATTTAGACTGAAAATGACTATCGACTTTTGACTGTACAGTTCTGACTATTTTGTAGGCCGTAACGGAACATTTTTACATAAGAGTTTTAAAAGTAACAATTTTTCACTTTTGAAAAAAAAGGGTTTTTTATACGGCACGGATTTGATCCTTGTATATTTTTCCTGTTTTCTTATTTAAATTTCGTACGTCAGGCCAGAATTAAAAATATGTTTGTTTGCACTAACCCGACCGACCGGAAAAAAAGGGGCCGACTTGAAAGTTTTTTTGGGGTAAAAATCGTAAAGTTTTTTTTTGTTGGATTTTCCGGATTTTTTACGTTTCCGTCCGACTTTGTTCAGTGTGTTATTTTTTTCGACATTTCCGTAGTTCTCGGTATTTATCGATATTCCATACGATGGACGGTCCGAATCGAAATAAAAAAGATGGACAGATTTGCGCTGGCCTCATCTGTCCGGCTGAAATACACGGAAAGCAACAAAATAAAACCGTTGACATTGTACGTAGTATTGCTTTAGTTGTGTGTGTTTTTTATTCAAATTTTAGCACGCTGGCTAACTTCTTTTTAAAATAAAGTTTGCATGATTTTTAATTTCCTCTAATCTACATCTGGCTTTTACTTTTCTTTTATTTATTATGTAGTAGATAATTGCAGATTAGGGATCTCTTGTCACGGAAAACACGGATATTTCGGAAAATCATTCGTATCATTTCTAATTTTGATTCTGTGCTTAACGTTTTTTTGCAATTTCGACCGGCGGAAAAATACCCATAAAATCTAAAAAAATCTTGTAAACTGCCATCCCCACCTCAAAATTAAATGGCCGTCCCAATTAAATCACATTTCATGGAATTTACAATAACGCTTTCCTTTTTTCTTGTAATTGCTATTCTAGTGTAATTACATGACGATAAAGTTTGATAGTGTAATATTTCAAAATCAGCATTGATCCACACTGAAAATTCGTGAAGAAAAGCTAGATTAAAAATGTATTTTCATAAAATTTTCTTATTCATTGTGCTTTTGTAAGTTTTCCGTCATTTTTCTAAACAAATCGTAGGCCATTTGCTGAAAATACATGTTTCCAAATTCAAGAAAGGCAATCCCAGACAACTACATGAGTTCATGCTTGTAATGTCGGATCATATTTTACAGGGTGTATGTTTACACCTTGGGTCTACCTGGTCGTAGATTTTTTTGTCAATTAATGACTCTATTGTAGATCAATATTCTAAAAATGTGCTGCGTGTTATCTTCATCATGACTTAATGATCTCCTGTTGTTAACATCCTTAGCGGTTGACGTTGACAAGATGACATTAATAAGATTAATTAATTGGGCTTTGCAAACATTTATGCAGGTGTTGTTAGCAAACAAATGCAATGAACTTTCACATCCTTATAATGTCATGCATATCTGTAGTTATCCACTGTAGACTTGATTTTATATACTCCTATTCAGACACTCGTTAAATTATAAACCTCATTATAGACAAAATCTGCAAAAATGCAAAAATCAGCCCCGTTAGTAAGAATTTCCCCACCGACTAATATAAACAGAGTGCCCACCCCGGGGTTTACATGAACTATAACGCACCCCAGCGGCTTCAAATGTTTTAAATGCGTTACCGCCGATTAAAGGTCAAACAATCTATTCATTTCTGGCGTTGATTTTTTTAAACACAGTTTGGAACACTGAAGGTTTGCTGTATATGGAAATAAATAAACGTTAAAAACATTAAACATCCGTTCATTTTTTTGTTGATATAGCAACACAAAGATTTTTCTTCGATAAAACGCGAGAAAATTATTCTTTCGACTATAAATTTTGAAACAAATTATATCTGCATAATTTTTCTTCGAAATATTAAGAAAGTTGTCAATACTTTCTGGACTATGGAATTTTGTCAATATTAATTCATCCGCATAGAACAAAACACCTTCAAGCATTTTCCCGCAAATTTCAGACTAGACATTTTCATGATTTTGTTTAAATAGAAAAAATATACCGTTGGTTTTTGTGCAAATCGGAAAATGAAACAAGTTTTGAATTAGTGACACAAAATAATGGATCACCGGTCTTGTATGAAAAAATATGATCATTTAAACAGTTACATTTTCTTGAATTTAATAACATCTTAGTTAACTTGGGAACTGTGACATATTTTTTTGTTGAAGTCGGTTTTTCCGCGATGCAAATACGATGTCAAGAAGCAAAATAATAACAACGTTGCTGTGCTGCTGAATGCGTAGAAACAATATGAAGTTTGGTCTTTAAGTAACTGCTAACATGGAAGTATAATTGAGAGGAACACCCCTCTCGAGGTCAGACCTATATTCCGACGACTCGTTTTTCCGACAGTCCAGACGTCCGACAGTTCGTTTGTCCGAGAGTCCAGAAGTCCGACAGTTCATTAGTCCGACAGATCATAAGTCTGACAGTCCGATTGTGTGACAAATTATAGATACACAAGGAGTCACAAGCTCGTCAAAAGGATTGGAATTCCACCCTTGTTGAAGGCCTTGTGAAGACCTCTAGTTTCTTAACTTAGTTCCGTCTAGTGGATGGAGTATGGGCTCTGTTGCATTTATACCATATCTTCTCTTTTTATACACATCGCCCGTTGACTTCAGCTCTTTTCATTGACAGCACACAATTTTGGGTCATCTATATATATATATATATATATATAATACCTTCTGACTGTGAATTTTTTACTGCGTTTTTTGGGGGGAAACAAGAGAAAAGGTAAGTTTAGACAGGAATCAAATTCCATTATTCAATAATATTATGTCAACGCAAAGAAGGACTGGATAGACAGCATGATCACAATCAAACACAATATCTTCCTTACGCTTTAGTTCCAAATAGGTGCATATTACTGGCACATGAGATTTTCCAGATTTGCAAAAAATCATCTTAATAAAAGTTAAGCACCTGAGTTCCCTTGTCAGAACGAGTTAAAGAACACACGATGAAGTAGTTTGACAGTAACTCCACAGCTGAAAATATTTCTGACAGGAAACATATTTTGAAAACATTGCTTTCGCCTTCAAAGATACACGACTTCCTCCCTCCATCCAAAATACTGTAGAGGTGAAAGTAGGTATTTCCGAATGATACAATCTTTGTTTCATGATTTTATGACTGGTCTTGATAAGACACACAATATATTCAAATAAGTTATAAAGAGGCATTATCTCTATACTATTTCAGCCAAAAAAGCAGCCTTTTCTACAAATGCATGTTTAAAACCCCGACATATGTATCATGTGCCTGTCCGAAGTCTCTAACACTTTTTTTGTATTTATATGTAATAGCATTGTGGCAAATGTATTTAAACTTGCTAGACTCTAGTTTTCAACTAGGCTCCTCAACCTCGCTGTAAAATATGTGAGAACGTTTAATTGAGACCTTTCACAAACTTTTTGTAAACAATCAGAGATGACAAAATGACCATTTTCGTTTGCTTAAGACCCCGAAAATGTATCAATGGTTCATTGTCTTATGCTCTAGTGCCATACGAACGACTTTTATAATTTTGTGCATAATTATCAAAGCGCATCTTTAATGTGTTATCCAGTACTGCTTTTTTAAAAAGACGGCATTAATTACTACACTTGGTGGGGCTGGCAGTATTTAAAATAAATATACTGGCATCCAAAAACTGGCCTGCATTCCCATGAAAATAAATCAATCACTTTGCATTCCTCCGAATCGCATATTGCTATATTTTAGAATAAATGGGAGAGGGTAGGAGGGGGTCTGATCATGGATTCCCGCACAGAAATTGATCAAATCCCAAATTCCCGTTGAAATAAATTTCACAATACCGCGTCCCGAAAAATTAAAAAACGCAAATCCAGAATCCAGATAGCATTAATCCCGAATTCCCGTTGTTTAAATTGACCAATCCCGAAATCCCGAAAAAGGCCCTATCACCCTTCATAAATGACCCGCTAAAAGTTGAAAATAAATATTCTGACTCTGTGAAATTTGCCCCCTCCCCCCCCAATTCATACCGAATCAAATGGTCGTCCTCTTAGTCTTAACCAATTTATTTTTATTTTTTTATGTTTGTAAATCTCTTATCTTTCAATCTTTTATGTCATGGTAAAGTGTCGGAGTTTCGGACTGTGGGACTAATGGGCTGTTGGAATATTGACCTGTCGGACAAATGGGCTGTCGGAATATTGAACTGTCGGACTAATTGACTGTCGGACTAATGGACAGTCGGAATAAAGGGCTGTCGGATTATAGCTACGCACCCATCCGGTCGAATGCCTGTTCCGTAATCCCGATGATTGAGGAATGGTGTCAAATTGATGACTGACCACACGCGGTGACACGAACTACAATGTACGTGTTAGATATTTGATTAATGATCTATCAATTAATAGGTTAGCGACTTCACATACTGTACTTTTAAAGTGCTGTCGTTGGGAGTTCGGGTGCGTAACCTATTAATTGATAGATCATTAATCAAATATCTAACACGTACATTGTAGTTCGTGTCACCGCGTATTTTCACACCATTCCTCAATCATCGGGATTACGGAACAGGCATTCGACCGGATCATACATAAATTCCAATGAAGCGATCATGAAATCAACAAGTTCAAGCAAAAATTCCCACAAATCTGACAATAATTATATTGAAATAGCCAATACCAATAAATGCCCTGTCTTCAACAGCAACTCGCCCCCGAAAAAAAAAACGAAAGTTTGGAAATCGGTGAGTTTGATGCCGAACCTCATCATGATATTATAATAATTGTATTTAAAAAAATGTAAATGAAATTGGTGCTCTTACAGAACGATGTCTGTGGCTAGAACAAAAAATGCTTCCAAACACTCGAACTTTGCCACCAAAAATTACTTTGCCTAACAAAACATCCAAACTCCTTACAATTTAATAAAATAAAATAAAAAAAAACCCTGAACACTAAATAAAGACGATATTTTCAGATATATTTTCCGCTATATTGTGGAACGCTGAAAAATACATTTATTGAGCATTTAATTCATCTGTAATATACTGTCTGAAAGTGAATTGTTACGAGAATACGTTGACACTTGTGGTTAGCATGTAGGATGGAGGATAAGTTTAATTCTGAGTTGAAAACGAAAAAGTTTTATCGAGTATAACAAATATATTGCGTTCACTGCACTGCAGAATTATGTTTTCATGCCAATTATTTCTTGTGCCAATTACGGTTCGTAGATATTATAACAGTTGAAAATGTACATCTACAAATGTATACATAAAATTTGAAACTTGTCCTTTAGTTGGGTAAAAATCGCCAGTTCTTGGCCGATTTTCTTGATTTTTTCGATATTCGTCATCTTTCACAATTAAACAGCAAGCAGATGGCTCCAGGTAAAAAGCTGCCCTGAAATTACCTAAGAAATTACCATGTTTGTTCACTCAAGGTACTTAAAAAGATTAAAACCGATAAGGAACGGATTATTTAACTCTTGGGGGAGGGGTTATATAAAAAGAGAAGATATGGAATAAATGTCAAGGAGACCATATCCCATCTACTAAGCAATATTACTTTCAAAAATGTTTTTTTACTAAAAAAAATATTCTGTTGCCCAGCTTTATGAAAAATTTTGTGGACAAGCAGGGAACAAAAAAATTACTCTGAAGCCAATTCCCCCCAAAACGCGTAATGTGCGTGAGATACTTTTTTAGTATTCCGTGATTTCGGAAATAACGAAATCTTGGGGAATGCATACTATAATAGTTCTATAGGATTATATGACACGTGCTTTCGAAAGTCTTGCCATGGAGTACCTCACGGGGGTGGGGGGGGGCAAGTTACTATATGTGAGGTGGTACGGATGTGTGGCCCAAAAAGGTCACATTTTCAGTGGAAAAAATATATGAAAAAGCCTATGATTTAGCATGAAAATATATCAATAGGGTGTCACTGCAGTGAAAAATAACAATTAGCAAATGACATGTAAAACATTGTGAATCTTACAGAAGAAAATCACAATTTTCCCACTAATCCATTAAATAAATCCAATTTTATCCACAAGAATGAAGATTAACATCTCAGATAATACAATGACACATTATTGGTTCCCTGAACATCAATGAAAATATATACAACATGTATGAATAGGTCAACAATTACTGTTTTGCTAATATATGAATAGGTGGGGGTTTGAAAATTGGGGCCGCACACCCGTACCCAAAAATAATTCAAGTTCAACCCCCCACCCCCTGGAGTACCTCCATGATGTTACCTCCATTGTATAACTGACGTTACCGAATGACCGAATTTTTTTGGTTCAATTTTACAGCAGGGAATAATGTTTTATAATTCCCTGCTTACAGTGTCATCGTTTATCGCCTTTTTTTCTATCGTTATCACTTTGGAAAGAATTTCACAATTATTTATGAAAAATAAAATAAAATTACTAGCTCCGTCAATATCGCTTATCTGCCAAACAATTGCCAGGACAAAGTTGGCATTAAACCATTTTATTTCACTTTGGTTCAAATTGATGGGTGGGTCATCGGGAAAAAAATTGGAAGAGGACCATCCGAGGACCACGGAGAACGGACGTCAAATGGTGATAAAAGCTCACATGGCCTTTTAGACCAGGTTAGCTTAAAACACAATAATACAAAATAAAATACAGGCTCCTTTTTCCGCGCCATTTTTAAATTTGTGTTAGTTTTGCAACAAACATTCGCTCGCTTGCACCTATTTTGATCACAAAATCCGAAGAACTTGACATGGACAATGAAGGATTTACAATCATTTCTGATAGCATATGATAATGATGATGATGATGGTTATTTACGTCTTACACAGCAAATTAATGCTCTCAGTCGGACGGCTCTAATGAACTTAGTTATATTTTTTTAATTTAAAATTTTGAAGAAAAAAAATTAGGATATAATTTACCAATTGGTTTTATTATGTGTTATTTAAAAATGGCAGCTATCCACGAATATTGGTACCTCACGGACAACTTCAGTATCTTAAAATATGCCGTATTATTATACAAGTTGTATGCATCATCTTAGAAGTGCCTCGTTTTCGGTCTATTATTTCAAATACAGCCTAAGTCAGTTTCGCCACAACTTGCTTTTACAAGGAAAATTCAAAAACAAACAAACAAACAAGACAAATAGTAAAACAAACAAACAAACAAGACAAATAGTATGATATTCAGTAATTTTGGACCGTTAATATTACAATATAATATACAAAAAAAGTATTTTATAACCGCTTACAACTCCGGCGATCGATTAATAATTATCGAAGTTAACGGCAAACACAGTGTATTTTCTTTCGAATTTGGGAAAAACCCAGTTGTTATCATGGGTCTGACAATGTCAAACTTGTGTCGGTCACTCTTATTTTTTGTTTATAAACAGCATGAATTAATATTGCACATGATTGTACATGGGAAGTCATATATCTATATTTCTATGACATATAATTTCTTTAATAGAAGCCAGATGTGGTATCATGCTGTGAAACCTCCCTAAAGGAACATATACCGTCAATCCTATATCTTATCTATATCTGCAAAATCATATATATCTGCATGATCTATGGCAAAATCAGTAAGTTGTCAGCTTTATACGCGCGAGAAGTAATTAAACAATCGTATGAGAAAGAACTACAAATGTCTTTCAAAAATCAAACAAAAGTACTAAAACAAT
>JAOXYJ010185931.1:0-17163 GCA_028566555.1 Lithophaga nigra
TTTCGAGAAACAGATCTAAATATGAAGCCGACCTTCTAGTTTCTGTAGTATCTTTAATTTCTAGTTGACTGGGATATTTCCGCCATATTTCCATCAAATCGAAGAAGGCACATATTTATTGGTATCATACAATAAAAAGCATTATTTTAACCAAACCAAAGTTATTCGCAATTAATTCTGTAATTAAACAGGACAAGACTCTCAAATTAATTAAGAACTGGAGACATCACCAAATATTCAAACTCCTTAAATTGCAAGATACCAAAAATCAATATTACATGGTTTGATCATACTGTAATGTACATGATGTACACAATAGATTCAAAAAGATGCTTCGTTTCTAATGAAATGTCAGTGCGATCAACATGATTTCATTTCGCATTATAAATTATGAATGATCATGATCAAGTTCATAGTAGTAGAACAAAAACTGATATGAAAGCAGTCCATGACTAATACATAAGCACATTTCTCATCCACCCCTAAAAAACCTACGTTAGTGATAGATATGCATGTTAAATTCCATATTCAAATCAGTAGGGACGTCCCAGTGGTGCGATCTAAAACTGCTACAACGATCCGAGCTTGACAAGAGTGAACGATGTCTATATGAACAATAAAAAAGACAAAACAATTTTCATGATAAAAAGCCTTTGCTGCTCTGAATAAGAAGGATATGGTACAAAACACAACTGATAAATAATAAAGTGTTAAATAGCAAGTTGACAGAGATTTCGTGAAAAATATAATCCGCTGTACTAACAGTAGAATGGGTTAAAGACTGCAAATGTAACTCAAACCTGACGAGAGTAAGCGTTTTTGGGTTCGATTCTTCTAGGTTTCTTTATCAAGTAAATTTTAAGGGATAGAAAGAAACTTTGTTTGAACCTATAATACGGTACCAAACTGGTTAGTATAAAACTAAAGTGTTTGAAAAAGGAATCCACTGTTTAAACAATAGCTTGATAGATATTGATTAAATCATAAAAATACTGTCATAAATCCAAAGTTTTGTTTTACTGTTAAATCAACTATACATAATGACTGTAGCATATGGTGTTGTAATGTACATTGTGTGAGGTAATGAGCCAGTAGTTTAACGAGAACACAATGCAAGTAGTGTACATGTATAATGAGAGTAGTTTTAGGGCCTACGACCCTATACCCCTATAAATTTGAGCCCTTTTCCCCTATAATCATGACCCCTATGTCTTCATTACCTCTAACACCTCGACTCCTACATGTGTTTTCCTCCTACGGCCTTGACTATATAATCCTTAGGCTCTTGTTTAGTAGTATATTTCACATTTCCGCCATTCTAATGAAAGCAAGAGATGCTTATGACATAGCTGCTCTCCTCAATTTAAGGGAAATACACGGATTTTTCAACACTAACTATGTAGTGGAAACTAATTTAATTCGAGGTGTTGTAGATAAACTACCATGTGACGGAAGTCTATGGATGTAGTTGAAACTAAGAAAGTTAATGGACGATATACAGTATATACATTATTTGACTTTGAACAAGACGAAGAATTTCAAAAAGATTTACTCTTTGATGCACTCGGTATAACTTATTATTTTTTTTAAATTTTTTTATTATTATTATTTTTTTTGAGTTAATGCGATTCTCTTTGTCCTTTCTCTTGGATTTGTTTTCCCTTTATGACACTAGAACTGTAGTAGACTACTGTCACTTCTTACTATGAATCGGATTATGCTGTGTTAGCTGAATATTTATTTTTACATCACACGTCAAAAAAAGTCGCTTCAAGCCACTGACAGGATAAATTAAAAAACGTTGAGCGAATGAGTGCAGATAGTCAACAATCAAGATGGTAGTTGATGGGTAGAAATGTACCAAAAAAGGAAATCGTGTATTTTTGTCAATTGATAATTGTATTCATAATTATTATTGCATATGTAGTAAATTGGACAATTCAAAACGGAAGTGTTGAAGATTGACTTAGATTACTGAGTGGTTGCACTGGAAACATTATACCTAATCCATCGATAAGTAACGTGTAGTCAATAACCTTCACCTGTTAAAACCTTGTCTCTTGCTACCATCCATTATGAAAGTCATGACTCATAATTTTTCCTTGACCTACTTTTTGTATAAATAACTTTGATATTATTTAATTGAAAATATTATGATGACACAGTCATAGTCAACCTCGTCAAACAACAACACGGATGTGATTTTGAAGATATTCATACCAATTCAATGAAGAACACAACTTCTTCCGTTATAGACAGTGCAAGTAAAATTGTAATGAAAAATCGAGGAAAAAGAATACTTATACTTACGTGGTAAAAGGTTAACCACAGGTAAAGAACTTTGGAGTAGACTTTACATCTAAAGGAGTGCGTGTTATTTCTATATTTGTTTATCAAAAATCATTCAATACGCTAATTCTCAACCAACACTTGGGAAGAAAACTGCAATCAACTGTTCTTTTATTCACTTTTGCTGAGGTGTCAGAGGAAATAGTTGAAAACGTATCAAATATTGTGCAGGATGTGAGTGTAACCACCCTGGTCCATTCAGACATGAGTGCATCATGAACAGTGCCACTGAGAATTTTTTTTGTAACAAAAAACAACCATTGAATTCCAATTTGACCCTGTTACATCCCACCTTAGCCGTCCAGGGAAAACAGACTGAGGTTTACAAATATAACATTATGTATTATTCTTTATCATAATTTCATCAGTAATAATAAATATTTGTTAAGGTGATATAACAAAAAATCAGTGTATATTCACTCAAATTGGGTGCAAAACGAATTCATTCAATTTTTGCATGTTTTAACTCAGACATATGCACAACAACAACTAAATTTTGTTTTGGATTTAACTTTCGAAATCAACTACGTAAATGTAACTTCATTATAGTATTAGATAATTTTTGCTTTATTAGGTATTACTGTAAATAAAAGGACACATTTATATGTAAGCTGACTAAGTAGTATACAATCGTATTTAGATCATTAATATATGATCCGTTCGTACGTTCAGGAACGGATTGAATCAATGAATTCATTTCCGTTTGAATATTTCTAACAAATTCTCCTGGCTTAATTCTTTTATTTTGATATTTAATTTGCAAAAAAGCAGCGCCTGATCACCATATCCTCACACTGACAGAACTATAATAATGTTTTCCTCTCACCTGTTAGTTTAGCCTTCGAAAATATGGAAGCAATTTCATACTAATAACGTTCAAAACATTAATTTGTATTATGCATTACTGTATGTATAGAAATCTTGCAATTATTTTGCGAATATTAATAGAGGGCAGTTTCATTTTATAACAGCTGACTAACCTCTATACGCCATGGACGTAGAAACAAATAAAATATTTGTAACGTAGTGACATCCGACCATAGTGTCGATAATCTGGCAGACCAAAATTATCAAACGTTTCTGCGATATGTTTAATAATTCTTCGGAAATTCAGGACAAATTTATAAGTGTTAAGCTAAGATATATGTATATATTGATATTAAGTGTGTAGAACACTCATAGAGAGCGCCTATTTTAAAATTATGTACGATTTAGAAAAATACGCTGGGCCATCCTTTATTTTGGTGATATTAATAGTGGGTGGTTTTCCTCTCATCAGCTGAATAACCACAGACATCTTTAAGTAAAGATTTTAGATCTTTATGTTTTTTTTTTGTTTTTTGTTTTTTTGGGGTTTTTTTGTGTGTTTTTTATTGTTTTTTTTAATATGATTATTTATTTGTATAGCTATTTTAGGAATACTTAATGTATTCTTAAGGCCAGTATAGAGGTGACAGCATTTATTTTTAGTAGATAAAAAGGAAATCTGTCTAAAAAATTTGTTGGAGCAATTTGTTGTGAATTTAAAACATTGAATATTCTATTGTTTGAAACCTACATCTACAATTACAGGAATTCAATGTGGTTGTTTAACAGCATTGATGTCATCAAATGAGCAATATTTTGACCCCTCTTACATGCGATAATTGGGGATTTGTGAAAAGTGCATTAGCAGCCTCATCATTTTTAATGTAATGCCAGTGGTTTCTTTAAATTTTGGGAATGGCTCTAAGTTTTGGATGATACCTCGTTACTAGAGTCAAAGATATATCTTGTTTACTTTTGTCCCTGTTCTTAAAAGCTCTCTCTCTCTCTCTCTGCCAGCGTGTAGAGCTGATGTAATGAATTCTTTATTTCAAGCTGGGAAGACTCCCGAGCTTGCAATCTTGATTCCAATTGAGCCAAAATTGAAATAAGGGTGTCTCTCCGAATTTAAACGTAGATGACGAATAGTTGCACGTTTGATTAGGCCTTTGAATACGGAAGAGGGGTGTGCACGGGTCCTATGGAAATATTTGAATGTTTCAGTGCTTTTTCGATGTGATTTCATGCCATAATACCTGAGGTGTGAAATCTAGAGCCTTTATACAGAGTTATATCTAGATAATTGGCATGTTTGGAAGATATATCAAATGTGAATTTTAACAATTCATATTCTTGATTTGCTATATTAAATAATACTTCTAGGTCTTTAGCTTGACCATTATAAAAAATAAGTCCATCATCTCTGTATCTGCAGTTAAGGAGTATATTGTTCCTGAGTAGAAATTTGCTGAGTATGCTATTAATTATTTCAAAAGCTCTGTATTGATAAATTTCTGGGCTAGTTACTGCGCCCATAGCACAACCTATGTTTTGAATGTAGTATTCATTAGCAAAGTCGAATTGACTGTATTTAAGGACTATTTCTAAGATCGATACTAATGCATCACCATTAAGAATTGGAATTCTATAATCAGACTGGTGTAAATGTACACAAGCTCTACCAACTGATTCCAACAGTTCATCGATCTGCATATTAGTATACATTTAAGTGATATCGTATGTACATCGTATGACATTCTGAGGACATTGCAAGGATTGCACTTTTTCAATTAATTGTTTGTTGTCACTAAGTTTTTATTTGCAATATAATCACCCATTCTCACCCAAACACTGATTGATCCAGTCCATCAATAACTGTCAATGATTCATTTGTTTTGTCTTAGGTATAATATTATTTTTTTATTTGCAAAGGTTTTTCTCATTAGGTCTTTTTTATTTTACGGACAGTATTGATAAATTGTTCTAGCTTTTTGGTTGAAAAAAAAACAAGTTAGTTATGACTTTGTTGATAAATGATTCTGGCTTATTAGTTGTAACAATATCGACATCTGATATAATTGGTACATTTTATGTACAAGATTAACAATGATTGTGTTGATTGATAGCCAACATTTTTATGACTATTGGCCACTTTCATTATTTGTATAAAACACCAAATTTTCAACTTTGCAACAAGTTTGAGTTATGTTGCAATTTTTGCTTCATTTCGAACAACTTTTAATTCAATTCTGTATTGTCATATAAACAATTAAACATGCTGTTACAAACAGTGCAAGGGGATCAATAAGATCCTAGGATTAAATCGATTCTCGAGCTAGATGAGAATGCAGCGAGGCCACGACGATCAGTTTGCAATAAAATCACAACAGACTGCTCCGACAAATCTTCTATAGATTTCCTTTTTATCTACTAAAGATAAATACTGTCACCTCTATACTGGACTTCAGAATACACTAAGTATTCTTAAAATAAATAAATATTAAAAAAATAATAAAAAATATAGATCCGAAATCTTTACTTTAAGATTTCTGTGGTTGGTCAGCTGATGAGAGGAAAACCACTCACTATTAATATTTACGAAATACAGAATGGCCCTACATTTTTTTTTTCTAAAACGTACATAATTTTAAAATAGACGCTCTCTATATACATATATCTTAATTTAACTAACATAAACTTGTCTTCATTTACAAAGATTTATTAAACATATGGCAGAAACGTTTGATATTTTTGTTCTGCCAGATTATCGATATTATGGTCAGCTGTCACTACGTTACAAATAAATAATTTGTTTGTTGTTCGCCCGTAGCGTATAATGGTTAGTCAGCTGTTATAAAAGGTAACCACCCTCTGTTAATATTTGCAAAATACTTGCAAGACTTCTACACATACAGTAATGCATAATACAAATAAATATTTTGAACGTTATTAGTATGAAATTGCTTCAATATTTTCGAAGGCTACACTAACAGGCGACAGAAAAACATTATTATAGTTCTGTCAGTGTGAGGACATGGTGATCGGGCGCTGCTATTTTACAAACTAGATAAAGTTTCGAGCATTAAAATCACCGTAAGTATAGTAAAAGGATATCTGTTAAATGGGAAAAATGTAGACGCTATATGTCATCTGGTAAACTGTCTTTGTATAATCTAAAATAGGCTATATAAACAGATTGTGAACATGTTTCTCTGGGCAGATAATTATTCATGACGGAAGTCAATTGGTGGAAGAAATTTTGATAGAGAAATTCCTGGAAGTATATAGACTTTTTGGTTTAAACACTGTTTAGATAAAGTGAATGAACTCAATGTCATATCTGTTCCATTTCCTTATAAAATTGGACGTGGACATGTCCATGGTAATTGGTGCAGATATGTAACATCAATTAAAATCTTTGCTATAGTTAATAGAATTGATGATTATGAAATTGTATTGAATTATGTACAATAATCATTTTGTCATATTTTAAACAAAAAATGTATTTATTTTATTTTATCTTTTCTTCACATTTATTAGATATTTCGAAGTTACAATTTCATTACCTTTGGAGACTGACTGTTGATACATGTTGAGTGGAAGTGTTCCACACCTATATGCCGTCGTTTCCTGTCGAACAGTGCGATGATGAACTCATTTTCCAAATGTGTTTGCCAACTCATACAATGCCCGAATGTCTTCCTTTTCGATAGAGACTACCTTAGGCTTTGGAAAGAAGGAACCACGTCTAAAGGTAGACTACACGATGGAACAGGATAGTACGACGACTCTGCGGTGTAATATGATATGCTGACCATGATGTAATTTTTCAACGCTTTCTCTGAAGATAGTACCAAAATCTCGGCAGTATTGTAGTTTTGTGGACAAGTTTTGCTTCAAGTGGCTTAGTGCGTGTACATTCGCAACCATTGTGGTTAGACAGGATTCCATTGTGGGTATATATGTTCTGTTTGTTGCAGTGATGATTTGTACAAGACGGCTTATTGACTGGTAGATCATTTCAATAGAATCCTGCGTTCGTTTTGATATTGTGCCTTCTGGACCGTTCATTTTTTGTCATGATGTATGCTAGCTTTACGCTGAAGAGATCATTAGACGGCTTTAAGAGTTCTTTGCATTGATCTGGTAAATGATGTCAACGTTTTCATTTTTGCTGTGAATGGAGAAGGCCGCATAAAGTTTTTGCAATGGCAAAAGAAAAGGAATACAAGCTGTTATTGGTGTTACTAGTTCGAATGAACCAAATGGTGCGTCTGTTACATAAATATTTGTATCGTTTTCCACTGCAACTCCTACAATCTGACCAAAAATTGGGTAAGTACCGTAACATGTAAGACATCCTTCGGCGTCTGTACAGCGATTGGAACGTTCAACATTACCACTTGAATGAAAACCCATTAAATGATAAACCATTACTCATTGAATCATTACCCATAACCCATTGAATGGTGAACCATTGAATCATACATGATTAACTATTCCCGATGAGTAAGGAGCGATTCGCAATAGAAAATGAACCATTGAACGATTGAGCGTTTATTACTGGATGTGAATATATTTGGTATCTGTAAATTTTTCGTATGTTTTATCGAAACAAAATTAACGAGTTAGAATATTTATCGGTGTATAATTATTGAAAATATAATACCAGACTTAAGTTGTTTTCCTTTTCTTTTTTTCCTTTTCGCTACTAGTATTTGATTTTTCAGAAAAAAATTAAATCCAACACCATATTCAATACAATTTTCTTTTTCGCTATTTCTATTTTACTTTTCTACATTCGATTTTCCTTTTCATTATTCGCATTTTATCTTTCGGTATATCTATTTTCCTATTCGACATTCCATTTTCTCTTTCGTTATTTCATTTTCCCTTTCGTTTTTCTTCCAACCTTCGATTTTTCTTTTCGTTATTCGTATTTTGTCTTTCGTTATTTCTATTTTCTTTATCATTTTCCTTTTCGCCATTCCATTTTCCTTTTCGTTATTCATATTTTATTCTTTTGTTATTTGTATTTTTTTTTCATTTTCCTTTTCGAAATTCCATTTTAATTTTTATTATTCGTATTTTCTCTTTCGCTATTTGTATTTTCTTTTTCATTTTTTCTTTTCAACATAGCATTTTCCTTTTCGTTATTCGTATTTCTCTTTGAATTTTCGTTATTTGTATTTTCCTTTTCGAAATTCCATTTTCCTTTCTGTTATTCGTATTTTCTCTTTCAATATTTTCTTTTTCATTTTCGTTTTCAATATTCTAGTTTCCTTTTCGTTGTCCGCATTTTCTCTTTCGTTATGTCTATATTCTTTTTTTATTTTCCTTTTCGTTATTCGTATTTTGTTTTTCGTTGTTCGCATTATCTCTTTCGTTATGTCTATATTCTTTTTTTATTTTCCTTTTCGTTATTCGTGTTTTCTTTTTCGTTGTTGTATTTTCTTTTCGGCATTTCATTTTCCTCTTCGTTATTTGTATTTTCTCTTTCAATATTTTCATTTTCATTTTCCACATTTCATTTTCCTTTTTGTTATTCGTATTCTCTCTAGTTATATCTATTTTGTTTTTTATTTTCTTTTTCGGCATTCCAGTTTACTTTTCGTTATTCGTATTTTCTCTTTCGCTATTAGTATTTTCTTTTTCATTTTTCTTTTCAACATATTCGTTATTCCTATTTCTCTTTCGCTGTTTGTATTTTCCTTTTCGACATTCCATTTTCCGTTTCGTTATTCGTATTTTCTCTGTCAATATTTTCTTTTTCAGTTTCCTTTTCGTTATTCGTATTTGCTCTTTCAATATTTGCTTTTTCATTTTTCTTTTCTACATTTCAATTTTCCTTTTCGTTATTCGTATTTGCTCTTTCAACATTTTCTTTTTCATTTTCCTTTTCAATATTCTAGTTTCCTTTTCGTTGTTAGCATTTTCTCTTTCGTTATGTCTATATTCTTTTTTTTAATTTCCTTTTCGTTATTCGTATTTTCTTTTTCGTTGTTGTATTCTCTCTTCGGCATTTCATTTTCTTTTTCGTTACTCGTATTTTTTCTTTCAATATTTGTTTTTTCATTGTCCTTTTCGGCATTCCAGTTTCCTTTTTGTTATTCGTATTTTCTCTTTCAATATTTTCATTTTCATTTTTCTTTTCCACATTTCATTTTCCTTTTCGTTATTCTTATTTTGTCTCTGGTTATATCTATTTTCTTTTTCATTTTCCTTTTCGGCATTCCAGTTTCCTTTTCGTTATTCGTATTTTCTCTTTCGTTATTTCTATTTTCTTTTTCATTTTCATTTTCGTTATTTGTATTCTCTCTTTCAATACTTTCTTTTTCATTTTCCTTTTTGACATTCCATTTTTTTTCATGATTTGTATTTTCTGTTTCAATATTTTCTTTTTCGTTTTCCTTTTCGACATTTTATTTTCTTTTTCGTTATTGGGTTTTTCTCTTTCGTTATTTTTATTTTCTTTTTCATTTTCCTTTTCGGCATTCCAGTTTCCTTTTCATTATTCGTATTTTCTCTTTCACTATTTGTATTTTCTTTTTCATTTTTCTTTTCAACATTTTCGTTATTCCTATTTCTCTTTCGTAATTTGTATTTTTCGTTTCGACATTCCATTTTCCTTCTTGTTATTCGCATTTTCTCTTTCAATACTTTCTTTTTCATTTTCCTTTTTGACATTCCGTTTTCCTTTTCATTATTCGTATTTCCTCTTTCAATATTTTCTTTTTCATTTTCTTTTTCGACATTTTATTTTCCTTTTCGTTATTCGTATTTTCTCTTTCGTTATTTCTGTTTCTTTTCCTTTTCCTTTTCTACATTCCATTTTGCTTTTCATTATTCGTTTTTTCTTTTTCGTTATTGCATTTTTTTATCGATTTTTCTTTTCGGCATTGCATTTCCTTTTCATTATTCGTATTTTCTCTTTCAATATTTGCTTTTTCATTTTCCTTTTCGGCAATCCAGTTTCCTTTTCGTTATTCGTATTTTCTCTTTCAATATTTTCTTTTTCATTTTATTCTTGGACATTCCATTTTCCTTTTCGTTATTCGTATGTTCTCTTTCGTTATTTCTATTTTCTTTTTCATTTTCCTTTTCGGCATTCCAGTTTCCTTTTCGTTATTCGTATTTTCTCTTTCAATATTTTTTTTCATTTTCTTCTTGGACATTCCATTTTCCTTTCCGTTATTCATATTTTCATTTTTGTTATTTCTATTTCCTTAGGCATTTTCCTTTTCTTCACTCCATTTCCCTTTTCGATATTCCATTTTCCTTTTCGACATTCTCATTTTCTCTTTGGTTATTTGTATTTTGTTTTTCATTTTCCTTTTCGGCATTCCAGTTTCCTTTTCGTTATTCGTATTTTCTCTTTCATTATTTGTTTTGTCTTTTTCATTTTCCTTTTCGACATTCCATTTTCCTTTTTGACATTCCATTTTCCTTTTCGTTTTTCGTATTTTCTCTTTCGTTATTTCTTTTTTGTTTTTCATTTTTCTTTTCGGCATTCCAGTTTCCTTTTTGTTATTCGTATTTTCTTTTTCATTTTCAACATTGCATTTTCCTTTTCGTTATTCGTAATTTCTCTTCCGTTATTGTATTTTCTTTTCAGTTGTCCTTTTCAACATTCAATTTTCCTTTTCAACATTCATATTTTCTCTTTCGTTGTTTGTATCTCTTTTTCATTTTGTTTTTCACATTCCATTTTCCTTTTCGTCATTCGTATTTTGGCTTTCAATTTCAACATTGTAGTTTCCTTTTTGTTACTCGGATTTTATCTTTGGTTATGTCTATTGTCTTTTTCATATTCCTTTACAAAATTCCATTTTCCTTTTCCTTATTTGTACTTTCTCTTTCGTTATTTGCATTTTCCTTTTCCTTTTCAACATTCGATTTTCCGTTTCGTTTTTTCCTATTCCCTTTTTCGTTATTTCTATTTTCATCTTATTTTTCTTTTCGATATTAGATTTCCTTTTCGTTATTTACAGTTTCCTTTCGCAGTTTGTATTTTCTTGTTCATATTCGTGTTTTGCTTTTCGACATTCAATTTTCGGTTTTGTTATTCAAATTTTGCATGTCCTTTTTCTTTCGATATTTCTTTTTTCTTTTTCATTTTATTTTTCGTTTTCCTTTCGACATTGCTTTTCGTTATTCCTATTTTCCTTTTTGTCTTTCGTATCTTTTCTTTCGATATTTGTATTATCCTTTTCATCTGTTTCATTTTCCTTTTCGACATTCCATTTTGCTTTTAGTTATTCGGATTTTCTCTTTCGAGATTCAAATTTGTCTTTTTTTTTTGCATTTCTTTTTTCAACATTTGGGTTTACATTTCGTCATTTATATTTTCCATTTAATTATTCATATTTTCTCTTTCGTTTTTCCAATTTTCTTTTTGATATCTTGTTGTTTTTTTTTACATTCCATTCTGTTTTTGTTATTCTCATGTTCTAATTCATCAGTCGTATTTTCCCTGGTTTTTCGTATTTTCCCTTTCGAATCCTTATTTTCTTCTTCATTATTTGCATTTTTCCTGTGCGACATTTCCTTTCCTTTATTCCTGTTTACTCTCTTTTGATATTTAAATTTTGCTTTTCATTTTATTTTTTGCATTTTTCCTCTTCGACATTCGCTTTGACTTTTCCTTATTCATATTTTCCTTTTTATTAGCTCCCCTGGTCCGACGGATCATGTGAGCTATCTGTTGTTGTAGTCGTCCGTCGTCCGTCTGGCGTTAGCTTTTCACATTTAACATTCTCCCTTCAGAGACAGATAATGCAAATGGAACCAAACTTGGCAAGAATGTGTATTGGCAGGGCCTCTAAAAAACATGTACAGGTGTACATAGTTCGGATCAGGGCCAATAATGTGTTTTGATTGGCTGTAATTTTAAAGGTCTTGTCAGAAACTACGCGGCCGATGGAATTGTTATATAGTGTTAATGATCTTTAGCAGGTTCTCTACCAAAATTATGTTCTTGGTGCCAATCCGAAATTCAGGGTGGTCGCCACCGCGAGACATATTTAAACATTAGACCCCATGGGAAAAACCCTTGAAGATCTTTTCTTGGAAACGATTATGACAGTTGAAGCTAAACATATCCATGAATGTTCATTGGAAGATATTTTACCAAAACTGTGTTCATGGTGCTAATCAGAAATCCAAGATGGCCGCCACCGCTGGACAAAATTTAACTTTGAACCCTATGGGAAATGGACTTGAAAGTCTTCTTCTTGGAAACACTATGGCAGTTAAAGCTAAACATATCCATAAATGTTCACTGGAGGTCCTTTATCAAAATCGTGTCTTTGATCGAAATTCAAACCGTACAACATAGTTTAACATTGGACCCTATGGGAAATACACTTGAAGATCTTTTCGGAGACAACTATGATAGCTGAGGATAAACATTCCGTAATTATACCCCCACAAATGAAATTTGGGGGTATATAGGAATCACTTTATCCGTCTATCCGTCCGTCCGTCTGCCTGTCCATCGTCCCGCTTCGTTTCCGCAGCATAACTTTTGTACCATATTACCTAGGATTATCAAACTTGGTATGTGTAGGCATCATGGGAAGGCGATGTATTGCGTACCAAAATCAGATCACTTTGACCTTGACTTCGACCTTTAACCTTTATGATAGTAAAACCTTGTAAACTTTGTGTCTGGAGCATAACTTTTATACTGTAGCACCTAGGTTTATTAAACTTAGTATGTGGATGCATCATGGAAATGCGATGTGTCACATACCAAAATTAGGTCACTTTGACCTTGACGTTGACATTTGACCTCAATGATAGCAAAACCTTGTCCAGAATGTAACTTTTGTACTCTAGCACCTAAAATTATCAAACTTGGTTTGTGTATGCATCATGGAAAGGCAATGTGTCGTGTACCAAAATTAGGTCACTTTGACCTGACCTTTGACCTTTGTGATATTGAAACCTTGTCCACTTTGTGTCCGGAGCAAAATTTTGTACTATAGCACCTAGGTTTACCAAACTTGGTATGTGGATGCATCATGGGAAGGTGATGTGTGGCGTACCCAAATTAGGTCATTGTGACCTTTGGCCTCTGTTATAGTAAAACCTTGTCCACTTTGTGTCCGGGGCATAACTTTTGTACTGTAGCAACTAGGTTTATCAAACTTACAATGTGGATGCAACAAGAGAAGGTGATGTGTCACATACCAAAATTAGGTCACTTTGAACTTGACTTAACCTTTTTACCTCAATAATAGTAAAACCTTGTCCAGTTCGTGTCCAGAGCGTAACTTTTGTATCTTAGCACCTAAGTTTATCAAACTTGATATGTGGATGCATCATGGGAAGGTGATGTGTCACGTACCAAAATTAGGTCACTGTGATATTGGGAATTATTGGGTCAATAAACTTCATATAGGGCGAAATGAAGGCCCGATATCAATTTTTATTGACCCGATAGTTTGCCTTCTTAGGACAACAATATATTGTGTAACTACTAATACAGGTGAAATGAATGTCGGAAATATTAATCGGCATGGGTTCGAACACTTTTTGACTGGAGAGGGGACTTCCCTGTTTCAGTGTTGGTGCATGTCTTGTGGTTGTGGAGCATGTAGTGTAGTTTTTACTAAACACATTTCAGGAAAGATGAGAACGAGGTCGACAGTTATCCCCCTTCAGCAATCAATGAGAAAGTTGGATATGCCCAGTACGGCGATGGCTATGGTGGCGGTGGTGGTGGGATACGTGGATATAGACCTAGCGGAAAATATGAAAAACAGATAATTCCAGATTCTCGTATGGATTCTCGTAATGAGTCAGTGAAGCGTGACCCTATTTTATGGTCAGGTTCTAATTCAACTTATCCAAGGTTCGTGTTCATCTATGAAGAATACGAAACAATATGAAAGAAAAAAAAACACATGCACAAACAATAAATTTAAGAGATGACTAACCATTTCTGAAAACGAGGTAACATTCTAACACGCGAGTATGTTTTAAAGCCATATTTTATAACTTAAGCAAAAAAAGCAACTGAGAATATTATAATAAACGATTGCACTTTTAGTTTTGAAATGGGAGGAAAAAAGATGTTAATGTACAAGAGACAAAACCCCCAAATAGAAGTCGTAAGCTGAAAGTCTGAGGAACAGTTGTTTGACTGGACTACCATTTCTACATTTGGAACTCATCTTAGTTCTTCGTTTTTCAGCTGTGAGTAAGACCTTACATCTTGTGTTAAGTCAATATGGCCCTGAAGTACACAAGAATAGCACTGTGTGCACTATATCGAAAACTACGTCTATGCATATTTATGAATTACGGTGTTTGTTGTTCAAGAAGTTTTAAGGCATTATCAGTAATTTTTCAGGTATATCAGAGCGTTTACTTTATTAGTACCTTGTGAAAAGTCTCGACCGTCGACAGGAAAATTGGTTATCTTATCAATTATGGATGAAGTCGAGCACACCTCGCCTCAGGAAGGGTCGAAGTCAGCATCGTAGCATGTTGACAAAAATTAAAAGTGAAAAGAAAATTCAACAGACCATGTAATGACACTGAATCTCAAACATTCAAGAAGCAGTATCATAAAGAAACCAGACAAAAGCCAATGTAATGTACATATTTCTATTCAGTTTCAGATTTGGTCTATTTCATCGATCCGTGAATATTGAAAACTGAGCATAAATACATCTCAATATAACCACAAGTTTTCATGAACATCATAACTAAATGTGACTGTAAGAATAAACACTACAAAAGTCGTGAGTTTTAGCTACACTATTCCGCTCCTAGAGGGTAACACTCCACTCGTTCACATTCTGTTCAATCATCTTGCTAAATTTAGTGCTACGGGGTGGAATTGAAAGCATGCGGGATATTTCTTATCACGCCCACTTATTCATATTATTCAATTTTAAAGGGAAACAGAAAGGACGGAACAAACAAGTGGATATCAATTTTATACCGGAAAAAGTCCGTCGTCACAGTATGATAATAGAGCATTTGAACGGAACGATTATGACAGGGGATCCGGTTACCGGGACACCGGTTACCATGGAACAAATTACCAGCAAGGAAAAAGGGAAGATTATCGATGGTAAGTAGAAGGGAAAATGTAATTAAGTAGTGTTCTTAAAAACGGTAGAATGAACCTTTCAAGATTAGTCGACGCCATCTTGGAGTTGGCAGGCCGAAACGTCATAGTCCAAGTTTACTGTGACGTGAAAGTTGCCCAAGACGTTTGTTTTTGCAACTTTGAGGTCTCTATGACGTTTCGGGCTGGGGCAAATACAAGGTGGTGCCGACTAAAATTTAAAAGGTTTATTAGACACAAGTCTTAAAATTTTTAAACGTATTATTTAAGACAAAAAGGACTGAAATATAACAAGGGTTCAGATTATTATACTGATTCCGGTTACCACGGAACAAAAAATTATTATGTTATCTTAAGCGATTTAGCTTTGGCAGAAATTGATATTGTAGCGACGTACATGTATGTTGCAACGTCGAATTTGATTCGATGACGTTCAAAATTTGAGGGAAAAAAATTCTCGATCTAGTGTTCGGAACGTCGTGCTCAGACGCAGATAACGTTTCCGGTATTTAGAAAATGCAAATCTTAGATTTTACTATGGCAAATATCCATTTATCTCAATTTGCGACGGTAAAACCACTGATTAATGTTGGCAAGTATTCACATACAATAGAATTACCCCTAATTAACAGGACTGGGCCTAAGATTAACAAGCTTGAAAATATATAATTCGACTGTATTTTTTATATTAGGAAATAATGGGTGAGTAAATATGTATGTATGAAATTAACAACAGTCATTTATTAACAATATAATACAAATTATAATTAATTATTATTAACTAATAAATAAGGTGTGAAAATATCTATTTTTGCAGATTTAACATTTAATGCTAAAATTAATATAATATTAGTGTTTGGAAAGGGAGACTACTTTGCTTCATTTCTCAAGCGCACGAGACGTTACAGTCATAAGTAAATGCACAACTCGTCCATCGGATGGGGACGGAAAATCCTAGGTCCCGTGATGGGAGAATGCCACGTTCTCTGCACGTTAAAGAACCCTTGTAACAAACTATTTACAAGTGAAGTGGTCCGTAGGTGGTCAGTTGCAAGATTAGATTTTCCGTCCCCACCCAACCTATCCTTATCCCGTGGCATTCAAAATTATCCGCCCGTTGATCCCATCCCATTTCCCCGTAACGATTGTTTCTCGTCCTGAATATAGCTGCAATATTACTATCGCTCGCTGAACGTTAAACACCAGTCAAGCACAACTAGGAAAGCTGACGAGTTGATATACATGTAGTTAATGGAAAGTTTAAAAGATTTCAGCAAAGGGTTTAATTTCTTTCCATAAGAATCTTGCAAATGCACATATAATCACTCCTTTTTACTGAAACTGAATCTTTAAGTTTTCTATATGTACACATACTAAATTCGTGAGATTATTAATGTCAAGATTATATTCTTCCAACATTTAGATAGTTGACGTTACTCTTGCACCAGTAAAAAATCTAACAAACTTTGACAACTGTTAAGCAATGGTAACACGGTATAGTAAACAATGCTCATAAACTGGCAGAAGGGGACAGTAATATGCATAACAGAAGCTTGTGTTTTGGAAAGTTAACGTCCGTAACTTCGTCACACTAACTTGAATATTATAGTGTCAAGAATTTGATCTTTTTTAGTTTTAGAACTAATACATGTAATTTAAAATTGACAAATGGGCTTCGGAAAACTCGTGCTGACACTTATACAGGTTGGGCACAACCCAACAAATGGGTAACAGTCCCCCAAACGAGTAACTATCCCTCAAACGAGTAATAGTTTTACAGTGATAAAAAATGAAATTTTCGAGTTGAGACTTTTTGCTTAAAATTGCACATATTCGTTAAAAATGCAACAACTTTCGGCAAAAACCAAACTTTTATTTTCAATTTTCCAGAAGTTATGTGGCCATGAAAACTGACATTTTTCAGA
>JAOXYJ010185932.1:0-10523 GCA_028566555.1 Lithophaga nigra
TGTTTTTGAGCTTTCTTTTGAATTTTTGAAGATATTGGGAATTACCGTTATTGACCTTTGACCTCAAATTTCAGAAGTCTGCACCATTTTTAAAGCTGACGACCGCCAAAATTCAGTAGGACTAATATTTCTACATTCGATTCAGCATAAATTAGCCGTGAGGTAGTGTGGTACATTTAAATTGAAAAATAACCGCTTCAGTTGCAGCACTAAAATAACAAATAAAACAAAATTGCCCAAACTCAATTTTAGGCTTGATGCTTTCCAAAATGAAAAATAAAAACGTTATCGTTCATTTACAATGACATAAAAATATAAAATGAAACTATAAAATGTGCATGCCTTCCAATTACCTTCCAAGGTGAAAAACGAAAACACGATAAAACGGCAACACAAAGACGCGATAACACGACAGCACGAAGACATGATAACACAATCACACGACAACACGATAACATGACAACACGAAGACAGGAAAATTGTGATGCGAAACTACGAAAAAAGGAAAGCGAAAACGCGACAGTCGTTTTTGTGTTTTCGCATAAGATTTTTTCTTGTCTTCGTGCCTTCGTGTTGTTGTGTCTTCGTATTGTAGTTTTATCGTGTCTTCGTCTGAACATTTCTTGTTTTTGTGTCTTCGCCTTCTAAACTTGCAAAGCGACAACGCAAAAACACGAAAATGGCCACTTCTGTCTTCCATAGAAAAATTGTTTTAGCAGTTATTTTGCTCAGGTCTGAGCGCTGCTTTACAAGTAAGATGCTGATAATTCTGCAAAAGAAAGAAAAAGATTGACACATAAAATGTAAATGAACTTATTACACACTTTCACCTAAATCAATGTTTTTATGCATAAAATCATTTCATGGCTAACTGATCAGAGGTCAATGTGAAGGAACGCCCAGTGGAGGGATCAGCTCGGACAAAGTTAAATGGCTTCCATGCAAAAGTTCGATTAATTTCTTTATGATTAGCCCAAACTTCAATTTAAAAAACATCTCTTTAATATTAATGAGGAACTGAAAATGACAAGGTAAAATATTTAACCTTTGACATTTAAATGCAGGTAATGCTCAGTCAGTAATAATATTCTATGGAGCGTAAATAGATTTTGTGACGTTTGCTATCCCATACTTCAAGCAACAAGAGAACATATAACGTAGACAATAATGAACTTTTAGTAACACTTTTAATTATTATTTATGGTTGTCTGACAAGAGGAATAAAATTATATTAGCTCAATGCAGGAAATCAGTTTTGTTAATATTACTTGTTTTTAATTTAAACATATTTTTGTCCAATCAACATGACAACAGGATAAGAAACTAAGTTTAAAAAAACTTACATGGTCTTCTCCTTTATATAACATATATAAATCTAAGAACTTAACAATCTTGTAAGAAAATTAATTACTTATTACAGCTGTGAAGAAATGAAAAATTGAAATATGCATAATACCGAAAGCGTTGGCTCAGAAAACAGATTAGGATAACTGAGTAATCGAATTCACCTATAATATATCCTTAAGATTGATTGTTTGTTGTTTGTTTAACGTCCAGCGGCAAATTTTTCATGCATATTCAGGACGATATATCCTTAAGATCAATATAACGCACCCTGATTCAGGACTCTAGATCAATATGCAATAAACATATTTTGTGCTTTGTACAGAAATTAAATGTGTGAAAGGCAGGAATTTCCAATGTATTTGCCCTCACAGACTTGCTTTTTACGTAAATAAATAATGAAAATAATGAATATGTGAACAAAATGAAAGGGAACATTCGAAATGAAGCCAACAGCAATCATGATCAATAACTACTGTGGCGAATTTTATGTTTATTACCAGTTAAAAAGACTTTAGGAATGTTCTTTGGTTGATAAATATCCAAATCATACAATGCTTTCTCGTAAATCCTTCTTCCTTTTGTGCATTGTGTACTACATACAATAATTACGGAATTAAGGTACTAATTTCGATCAAAGTTACAGGTATCTAAGCCGTTGGATAAATGTTTCAAAACTTTGTTGATATAATAGGATTTCTGTAACGCCTTAATGCTAAAGGTTTATTTGTTTTCGGTTTCAAGATTATTGGGTTAGAGATTACAATTTCTGGTATATAAAGGCCGTGCAGTATTCAGGCAGTCTGTTGGTACTCGAAGAAAAAGTTAGAAAAAACGTAAATATTTAGGGAAGCGAAGCGGACTGTCAATTGTACATACGGCCGAACAGCTTGAAAAGGCTTATGTTTGTAGTAGAAATGGATAGCATTAATTGTATTCTCCAAACAGCGGATGCACACTTGAGAATGGCGGATCTACACGCATATTATAATTATCGACTAGGTAGGCGATTTTAAACCTCACTTGGCGTCCGTCATCTATTTCGAAGACACCAATGAAAGCTGAGAACTAGTGTTTCACAAGCAGAAATTCGTTGTACTTCTACTTTGTGGCGGTGCACTTACCGGTGCTCTGGGAAATTGTCAACCCGGGAATTTTAGAAAAATCACTCGATCAGTGAAAATTGCACTGCACTGAACAAACCTGACTAAATAGTGCAAAATCATGGATCACGTAAAACCAACAGAAACGACTGAAACACAGCTTCCATGCAAAAGACGAACGCCAGTCGCACACGTAAGCTTACTGAAAGAGGTCTCGAGACCTACGTGAAAAACGTGACAAATATTGTCAAGACATTGAAAAAATATGGAGAGCTGTTGACCCAATTTTAGAAGGGGCCGAGTTCAAAACTCGCCCCTGAGAACTTGCTTGCATTCCAGGAAAAACTAGTTCAAACCTATACAAATTACACAAATTACCGTAGGCACTCTGACATTTATGTCATGGGATTTTGAACTACTTTCCCGCTTTAACAAAAATCGTAAAACCAGAGTGAACACGGTTCTGTAGTCGGTACAGGAAGACTGCTGGACTCTTACGACGGTAAAATCTGTAAAGTTGAAAAAAGTCTAAGAGCAACAAGACATCAGAAAACGGCAGCTCGAAGATTTTGACATTTCCAGCTTAGCGAGGAGAAAGCTGGCAAAACCAGAGGCTCGTGTTTGCCCAAGAGCAAGCATCAATTATCAAACAAGAGGTCAAGATCCAACAAGAGGCCATCCGTAATAGATGGAACAACATGCCCTTCTTATGGCAAAGGAGGTCATCCGCAAGAGAGCCGAGTTAAAGGCCAACTTGAACGTACATAAGGCGCAAAGAGAAGCTGCAGTCGCAGAGACCGAAGCCTGTGTTAAGGAATACAATGAAAAACATGACTTAAGTGATCATCTTTCAGATCTGGTGGAAGACCCGCTTCAAAGGGTACTAGACTTCATTAACCAACACCACGAAGCAGCAGATGTAATGGAAACGGGACATATCCCATACACTACAAATGAGTCTATTAAGAATGAGCCTAGCCATCAGTTGTTCAATGGGACGGTTGTCACAAATGCAATCCTTCTTACACCAAAGCGGAAATTCCGAATCCGAAACATGTTATACAAGAGCAAAATCACTCTGCTCCTGCACCTTTGCCATCGGTACAACAGACAGTTCTGTTAACCAACTTTCTTACCTAAAGGAAATGATAACCGATTGGATACCCATCCAACGGCAGAAATAACCGTATAACGACCTACTGACCGGGCTGAATCCTACTGTGTGTGTGGAAGGCGAGGTTCAAATGCGTTGTCAACGGGCTGCAAGTTTCGAACTCAGAAAAGCTAGACTTGTTGGTTAAATGGCTAGGAGTTGAATCATCGAAGCATGCCATCAGTCAAACGCCGAAAACCTCAGAAAAGGCTTAGAACGATTTGGCAACGACTAAATGAGAGATATGGATATCCACAAATGGCGGAAGCTTCCCTAAATAAGACACTGGTGAATTTTTTGAAACTCACGATCAAGGGTTATAAACACCTTCATCAATATTCTACTGAGTTCTACATGGAAGAACTGAAACTGCAATGCTTTCTACGGTACCTTGACTCGTCGTCGGGAATAAATTCATTGTCGGTAAACTACCGTATGGACTCCAGGAAAAATGGATTACAAGAGCCACAAAATAGAAAATTGAACACGTTTCATCTCCAACATTTACGGAATCTTCCACATTTATCCGGCAGATGAGTCAAATCAAGAATGGTCCTGGATTCAGCTTGTAGTCAGATGGTTCGAAGTCGAGATAAACAAGGAACAAAATCAGCATCAATTAATCGGCTGTAGATTAACTAGAAGAGATAAGCAGACCATCACTAGATTGCTGCATCCTGCATAAAACCAATCACCCTTTAAATGACTCGTGCTTTCTGGAATAAGTCGATCGAAGACCGTAAAGAACTGTTGAAATTAAACAACATTTGTTACCGATGTTGCGCATCCACTACGCACAGGGGTCGTGAATGTAGGAAACTATTAGCTGTAAGGAATGTAGAAGCAAGAGGCATACCGCGGCATTGCATATCACAAAAGACTACCGTGACCTCATCCCACCCATCGGCGAGGAGACTTAGGAAGCTGTCACAACAAATAATACATCTGTGAGTTCAAGGTGCAATCAGAACTGTAAGGATGTTATCGGAGAATCATGTGCCAAAATATTACCAGTGAATATTTTTCCCAGGGACCATAGGGATAAAGTGCGTCTCCAGCGGTTGCTAAACTAGGACTTCGGGAAACTGCTCAAGCAGCGGCAAAGGAATTCGCTAGTCACGTTAAGCACTTCGTGACAAGAAACTTTTATGTTTACCTCATGTGCTACAAATGAGGAGGCTATAAAACTTATAACGGACATCCAGAAAGCCCCAAAAGAATGCGGGAAATTGCGACTCAATACGATTACATCCAATAGTGCTGGAGTTATGGTTGCCCCTCCTGCTAGCGACCTATCCACAAGTCGAAAAGATTTAGACTTGAATGCTGAGGCTATACCTTTGCAACATAACCTTCTATTGACCTGGAACTTAATCTCATAGAACTTCGTTTTTCAACTGTCTTCTGAGGAAAAACCTTTCACTTGGGGAGGGATATTTCCAACAATGAATAGTATCTACTATCCACTTGATCCACTTTGATTTCTTGCCCGACAATAAGTCATGGGAAACTACTTCTCAGAAAATTGGCATCCGAATCTACAGATTGGGACGATCCCATTCCGGACGATATCGCAACAGGCTGGGAAGCTTTGAGATGCGAATACTCCCAACATTAGCCACGATGGTACTCCCAAACTGGGATTCGTCCTCGGAAAAGCTGAAGTTACAAACGGACATACTATTCCGTATACATACTTGGAATTATGTACTGCAGTGAGCGCAGTAGAGATCACTCAGTGTGCGACTTCGACTTACAGCTTGTTTTCGTCAAATACTACACGGACAGTAAAGTAGTGATTGGTAACATATCCAACAAAACTAGGAGGTTCTATATTTAGGTAGCGAATAGAGCGTAACGCATTAGAAAGTTCACTGTTCTAGGCCAGTGGAACTACATTCCCACGAATCCCAACCAAGCAGATCAAGCTACAAGATTGAAACAATCACGTGCGAGATCGAAAACTGTCCCTGTTTATTGGGACCGAACAACTCCTGAGCTCTGACCAAAGAGGAACATGAACCGAACAGGGAAGTTTTACCCTTGTCGACCCTGAAGATGACAAGGAAACATGTCCAACTGTTAGCATATTAGAGATTGTGCTGCTTCCAATTCCTCCGATTTACTCGAAACTACAAGAACAAAAACCGTCGACTCCTACCAAGAAGCAGAATAAAGTCATTTCAGCGTGAAAAATACGGAAAAGAAATGGACCGAATAGAGCAGCAATCTGCGCTCTCAAAGGGCAGTCCAATTGCCAGTTTGAACCCGTTTTTAGATTGGAACGGATTGCTTAGATTTTGTGGCCGAATAGCAAAATCAAATTTTAACGTGAAGGTCTGTTCGTCTCGTATTTTCACCCAACTCAAGAACCTCGTATGGATCATTTGTTAAAAATAATCTTTTTGCTCACTTTGGCTTGTTCAAAGGATTTGTATTCCAGCGAATGGTCTGCATTTTCTTTGTGGATATTTCGCCTGCATACTGTACATAGAATTACCTTTAGAAATTTTTTTATGCATGTTAGCAAAGTGATCATAATTTATGATTACTTAACACTGTGGTATTGAAATTAGGCCTGGCTCGTGGTGAAAAATGCTCAACTTCAGTCATAACTAACAAGAATTGCCAGTTCTCCTGCCGAAGTTTGGATGTTATCCCCAGGTACTGCGGATGTTTTCCCCGTAAAAACTGGACGCCACGGCATAGCTGAAGCGACGCGTGTGAAAAACCCCATTCAAACAATCGTATAGCTATTTCAATCAATAAAGATGTACTTTACAGCTTGTTAAAACGCAGTCTCAAGCTGTTGTGTTTTAGTTTTAAACTCATATATGCAATAATATCAATATTGACAAGATGACAACAATCATGGATGATAGTTATTTTCCTTATATTCAGCTTGTTATTAAGTTTTTCACGTGCTAATGATGGTGAGTAGTCTGCTTTAAATTAAAATAGGTATTTATTTTTATACATTAGGCTTACATAATCTTAAAATCTATAATAAAGTGAAGTCATGCACATGTGGCAAAAACATTTTTCTGAACTCTGAATCAACTTATTTTTAACAAGTAGAGTGAAACAGGAAAAAAAAATTACAAGTATCTGAAGTTGTAAAGAAAGGTTAGATACGTGTACAAAGATATATTTTATTTTACTCCGTTAACGTACATGTCATCATAATTTTATACAAGTCAGGTATAAATTTTATTATTATGATAACGACTCCATCAAATTTTCTATAACTTGAATGCAGCATAAGCTGACATTAAAGGACTAAATTCTAGGACCGTCACAAATACAGTAAGAAAATAGTATGTTTGTTTGAATGAATTCTGAAATTTTTCTTATTTTTCGGACAATATACGGCCCTACTTCCACTAGCAATCTTAGATCTTACTGCATAAGTATAACTATAAGTAATACAAATGTATATACATACATATAAATACACAAAATCGAAGAAGAATTAGTTTCAGTTTAATAAAATCCAATTTAAGGCATATGGTTCAAAGTAGTAACAGTGAAATTAATCAAAGTCAGTAGAATAGTATCATCACCTGACCGAATGTGCTAAATTATGTATGTTTAGAATAAAAGTTACTGAAACATACAACAGTTTCTGTACGAAATCTATCTATAATAATGGTGAAGATAAACTTTCAGAAGTCTAAAATTCCGTAGATAAACTCTTGATCTGGGTTTGTATAAGAATCCACTGATTACCTGCTGAAAGCGGTTGTTCATGAACCTAACAACGGGGCTTAACTTCTTCAACATGACTGATAATCTCGCTCATATATTTCAGAAAAGAGTGTACTGGATTAAAACAACCACCATCTGTCTATTTTCCAAGTCATGCGCTATCAAATAATTATAATAAAGAAAACAACATGAGTTTTACCGAGGCCCTTTGTAAGGGGTTTTTCGTGTTTATGACACCTGCATTTACCACTTTTATCGCCTTTCTAGTAGGTGAAGGTTTTCAACAGCAAGAAGCAAAATTGTGTCATACAATGTCTCAGTTGATCGTACCTTTATTTTCAGTCACCAAAAATCACGTGACATTTCTCAACTTAGACG
This sequence comes from Lithophaga nigra, assembly GCA_028566555.1. Lineage (NCBI taxonomy): Eukaryota > Metazoa > Mollusca > Bivalvia > Mytilida > Mytilidae > Lithophaga > Lithophaga nigra. The sequence goes on from JAOXYJ010185932.1 coordinate 7,687, forward strand.
TTAGAGATTAAATAGCATAAAAACTAGTTTTTGTAGGCTAAATACATGTAATATCTTAAAATTATATAAATGTAAATTGTACTTAATGTGCATGTGGAAAAAATAGAAAAGGCTCTACTTCTAGACGCATATTGTAAGCGCGTAACATTTCGTTATTAATTTCTCAGTTATCATGTACATGTCTTACGTTGCAGTAAATTGCTGGATATTTATATGTATTTAGACATGGAATGAACATGTAAATTCTGATAAACGTATAAACGTAACATATACCCATCTATTTATTTCAGATAAATACATATATTGATATAAATATAAGTAAATATTCTTATAGGGCACTTATGTCCTGGATTGTACTATATATTAGCAAAATGTGAACAACATTATGAGCAAAGCAAACACTCTTTACACATGTTAAATTTTATTTTTGTCCTTTCATGTATTATTTTCCGTTTTCTTATGCGTTTGCTCTCGAGTGGCAGTCAAGTCTTAATATTGTGATACGTGAAGCATCGATTCATGTATCACAATATTAAGACTGGACTGTACCCAGACATTTTCTTAACATTTCAATGGGTGTAAAGAACGAGTTAGCATGTACTTGAATTATAGTTTTTATACAGGCAGTTAATAAAAAAAAACACTTGTGAAGGAGATAAAGTGTAATGCTACGTGTTATCATATCCACGAATTTCATGTACATTTTTTTTTTACCATAGTCAATAAATTTTGATTTTTGGTGTTCATGATGTTAGCAAAAGACAGTAATATACATACTTGACCAATCCTATAAAATTGTCGACGTTGATCTCTCTTCTTTTATTAGATATCCTTACAAGCCATGTTACGCTTAGTCAGCCAAATGTTCTACAATCTGTTATCTCTAACTTGAAAAAGGCAAATGGATATACTGTTCCAATATATACTCTGAACTGGTAAGAATTAAACGTTGGTTCTAAACCATACAAACGATTTATGGGAATGCAATAAATATAGTGACTCCTGTCTTCCCTAGGTCACTTTAAATATGCATTAAAAATGTGACTTCTCTTGTTGTGCATTTTTTTCGTAGTCTTTCTACTTCTTTTGTTTGGGTTTGGTTCGCATTGTTTTACATAAAGTAGATTTTCTCGTAGAATGTCGTAGAATAGTAGCAGACCAGACTTTAATAGTAATGAAATTCTGATTTCCACATTAGTTTCAAACGAGACGTTCTAGCCACTTATTCGAATTTGTTACCATTAACTCAAGACAAGTATCACATGCATTGTTTTGTTGTCATTTGATAAAAATATGATTGCCTTTCCTTTATGTATCCTATTTTCAGGAATAGAGCTACGATAAATATGGTGGCAGTGGAAGATTTGTTTTCAAGTTGACTGTCTAATCGATGTATCCTATTATTGTTTCAGGTATCCTTTAACACTGGATTTCTACTTCATTTTTAACGGATGTTATTAATAATGTTTACAAAATGCGTTCGTCCCCATAGACCTTCAATCAAATTCGCACTTTTATTTACGTTCATCATTTTACTGTACTGGGTACAATGCAACATATCAGATAGAAATAAGATTAGAATAATGCTACAAAATGAAGCTTGGAATGAAAAACCCCATCTAGTCTTGGGAATTTTATCCACGGATAAAAACTCTGACCGAAGGAAAGCACAAAGAAATACATGGATTTCTGCAATCACTCGCTTGAAGCATCAGCTTCCTTTCCGTATCACGTACAAATATCTCTTTGATAAACCAACAAATGCTTCAATGGTGGAAAACAGCATTTATAAAGATATCCTGTTTCTCAATGTTTCACATGAAGGTTATGCCAATAAAATGGGTGAAAAATTGTATGTATGGTTAAAATATATTCACAAAACTTTCTCGGACGTCGCACTTGGCGCAAAATTAGATGATGATGTCTTTTTATGTTTTCCACAAATGTTAGATAGACTTTATGAAATCAAATCGTCTACTCTTTATTACGGTTTAAAGCATGGACACCAACAGAAAATAACTTCAGAATCACGTTGTGATGAAATGTTTATCGTACTAGGAAATGATATCATTAAGAGAATTGCAGAACGAAAATACTGTGGCAGTAAACAGTGTAACAAACGAGACCAATTGCTTGACACAAATTACGGAGGATCATCACTTGGTGCATGGTTATCAATTTATGAAGACATTAATTTATATGCTGGTAATAACCAGATGTTTACACTCCGCATATTTCAAGCAAGAGGCACAAAATACAGCATGGACGACTTTTGTACCAATTATTTGCTATTTCACAAATCTTCTCCGGAATTGATGACTCATTTATTTCAGTATAACAAACTCCCAGATAACTTTAGCCTGCAATTTGATAATCGGGCATCATCCGACACCGCAGCAACATGATTTTTGTTTTGGGGTAATGTAATAGGAAAGGACAAGGTATGATAAAAGGCATTTTTGGCCCCTTCTTCAAAGTTACCACTCATACTTATATCATTGATGGGGTACATCTTAACATCGAAGAAATATAACATTTAACCTAGCTAACTTTAAGATATGGTTAGCTTTAAGGGCATACGATACAGTTACAGGGGAAATAACTCAAGACATCGTAGTTATGCGGCGTATCTTTACTATAACGTTACGTCTGAATGACATCATAGCTAAACTTGACAGATTACAGGAATTAGAATTTTTCAGCATCCCTTCAAAAGATTTCATATGTGAGATGAGTACAGAACTATTTCTCGGACGATATAAAAAACGGTTGTTCTGAAAGCTCCAACATGTGATCTGCATGTGTACAGAGCGTTTTATCAACGAAGTAATGGCAAT